>PVKA01007354.1:5633-78364 GCA_004027165.1 Ctenomys sociabilis
AGGGATTGAACTCACACCCTTGTGCTTGCCAGGGAAGCACTTATTCCACTGAGCCATCTCCCCGGCCCTTGGAGTTCTGCTCTTTTTAAAAAAATTCTGGTATGCTTCACCAGCCCTGTCCTTCAGGTGTACACCTGTAATCCCAGCACTAGGGAGGCTGAAAACAGGAGAATCACTATGAGTCTGAGCTGCCTAGTGAGACCCTTTACTAAATACATAAAATAAATAAACAATGTCTGTTAATTTAGGACTTTCATTTTTACAAATCAGAAGTTGATAAATATAATGCATTTGGGTCCATTAGAATGTATAATAAAGAGAATACTAAGTGGTGGCCGTTGTCATTTAACAATGTCTGTGATTCAGGGGAACAGTTGCATGTAAACTTTTGAGGTGATTAATTTCATAACTGACTCATGGGAAGGATAATAGACATAAAAAGATCACAATGCTATAATCATTTTTAACTTTGCATTTCTATAGCATCAGTTTTTTTTTGTTTTTTTTTAAGTAGGTTAAATCAGTCTTTTAATTTTTTGAATTCTTCAGGGGCACTTTTGAGTCTCTCCAAAGGTCTGAAACTAGGTGCCAGGACGCTAAGTAGTGATCTGAGTGAGTGAAAGAAGTGGATTTTTTTATTAGATCAAATAAGGAATTGGCTTCTAAGCATCAGTAATATTGATTTTATTGTGACCTCTTTTTCATAGGTTGTCAAAATTATCATTCCCACAGTTCTCTGGCAACAAGTTAGTGTCCAGCAATTTAGCTCTGATACTGTCTGGAATTAGCAGACTTTGAATATGCCTGATCTCTCCTGAAATTACCACAGAACCCACATGGTAGTAACTTGGTCCCACAAGACTTTGCCCCACTTTAGATGCCAGCTGCAGGTATTGAGTATTCCCAAAGTACCTGTATTTCTGCCTAGCAGACTACAACTCAAAGGAGTTCTGTGGCCTTCCTCCTCAGGTGTGAAGATTTGCTAGCATGATTAGTAGAATTTAGCTAATGCATGATTTTTTAGAATTTGGGCTGAGGATGTAATTCATTGGTAGAGTGCTTACATAGCTCATCAGTGTGGTCACCAACCTAGAGATTCTCCAGGCTCATTATTTCAGTTTTAATTCAGATTTTTATTATATAAGTGTGATCATTGGCCTTTGGTGATTGAACTCTTCTCCAGTTGTCCAAGAAGTCAACAAAGTAGGCCATATAATTTAATTTTGTGCTCTTTTTTAGGTTGGCCAGGTCCACCCTTAAAACCTCTAGGAGGAAAAAAAACAACCTGTTAGTATAAATTCAGGTGTGGTCCAAAGGGGCTCTTCTGGAATAACAAAAGACATGGCAGTCAGGAAATTCCAAGGGTTTTAGGAAATTCCAGTGTTCTAGGAACTGGCAGGAACTAAGGACAAAGGCCAATTTTTTTTTTTTTTAATTTTACCACATTAGTTCTCCAGTTTTGTATCTTGTAAGTATCTGCCTTTGATGTAGATGATGATTAACAGTGTGCATTATTATTTGATGGTGTTTTTTGACATGCAGACACCACAGATTCAATAGCCTCAGACTATAAGAAGGAACTCTTAGCTCAGTATGGAAATGGCATTTCCAGAGTGTGCTATATTGTTGAACTTCACATATACACTAACTTATATATCTCCCTAAAGTAAGAAGCTGACTTAATAAGTTAGATACAGGCATTACCTTTTAAATGGCTTCTTAAAAGATTTGGGTATACATAGTGCATTAAGAGCATAGGTCTGGGGCTGGCCTGATAGCTCAGTGGACTAAATCACCTATTTAGGCAGAGTGCAGTGTGCCCTGCCAGCCCCACCTACCCTCAGAGTGTGCTGAGATGGCAATTGAGACAGTGTGGTGGTGCACACCTGTAATCCCAGCACTTGGGAGGCTGAATGCAGGAGAATCACTATGAGTCCGATCTATGTAGTAAGACCCAGTAGACCCTGTAAGACCCTGCCCTAAAGATAGAAAAGATGTATTGGTCTGGATTTGAGCCTGAATTTGACCACCTGCGTACTACTTGAAACACAGGTGAGCCATTTAACTCTAAACCTCAGGGCTGTTGTGTAAAGAATGAAAATTCATACTGTACATAGTTGTGAAAATTAAATGAGAAAGTGCATTTCAAGGACATAGCAAAGTACCCAGCATATAAATAAACGTGTAATAACATTTATTGCTAGCTATATGGTATACATAACAACCTTACCTGGACCCACAACTTCCAAGAGACTTTTGAACTGTTATCATTTTATCTCTTCCTATGGCCAAAAGTATGAGACAGCATGTAAAATATTGCTACATGTACAGACTTCAGTTATCTATCATTTTAAAATAAAACCTGCCCTCTGGATATCTGGGAAATATATGAGTGACTTTGTAATGGAAACTTCCTGCCTGCTTTCAAAGCTGGCCTAAAACCCAGAGATGAAAAATCATTTTCCTGAAATCTATGAATCTAACTGTGAGGATAAGGTGTTAGGACACGGTTGGTCAAAAGTAAGGAAACTGGTCCAGGAGACATGTTTATCTTTGGTCATATGCTTTGAAGTTTAAGTGAGGTGAGCAAAACCATATGAGACTTTGAAAGAAAGCAGATTTATTTATTCCAATCCATATAATCCTTGAACAAGTCAGTTGGTAAGTACATGTTTTGTATGATGCTTCTCAGAGATAGTGGAAAGCCCAGATCCATGTGCAAAGGGAGCGTAAGTTCTCAAGGCTCACTCCTTGTTCAACTCTTGAAGCCAGGTCTGTACGTCTGGCCCTCAATCTAGTACCTCAACCGTCTGGAGGGTCTACTGTATTGGGAGCACTGCTGGTTATTTCAATTGATAGCCTAGATTGCTACCAAGTGCTATGTGTCTTTAACTGTGACATAAGGATTTAGTACTAAATTACTGGTTTTCAAAGCATGACTTTGGTTACACTTTTAATATATGTGCTATTGAAATGAGCACACCAGAATGTGGTTTTCTGAATATTGATGGTGTGCAAGATGATTTTTGGTAGTTTTTAGTGAGTAGTTTTTGTTTACTGGTTTTCTTTTCTAGATTTAAACTTTTAAAAAATAGTACATGTTCTCAGTGCATAGATTAAATTCATCATGGGGAGTTAGCACATGTATATAAGACATCTTAATTCTGTAGTATCCCCTTCCTTTGTCCTCCCCTCTCTCCATCTCTTGGTATCCTTTCCTTTTGCAAAAGTTCTGTCTTCCTGCTTTTTGTGTTTTTAATGAGTGTCAGCCTAACTAGCATATATCTGTGACCAAACAATGATGGCAATTAGAGTAATAGTAAAGAAGAGATACTTTTTCAAACTTTAAATAATACTAGGTAAACAGTAGTTGGGATGGTAAGTGAACATATAAGAGCATCAGGTGGTGTAGGAGTAACTAAATTTTATAAATTCCAGGACTCAGAAATTCTGGTGCAGTGTCACACCTTAACTTAATGAAGTCTGTGTTGTCCTGGCCACAACAAAGCAGGTTCAAATTTGAGCAGATTTGAAGACTTATATAACTTAAACAAATTGATACATTTCTGTTCATGGCAAAAAAAAAAAAAAAATCATAGGTAAGATGTATAGAATTTAAAATATCACAGACACAGTAACAGTGCTTTTTTTTCAAATAATAAAAACAATGAGTAATATTGTTGTTTCCTCCTTCAACCTGAACAGCTTTCCAGTGATTTTAAATTTCATTCCTATGGTAGGAGTAGGGATTTGTTCTGTTGGGAAGAAGTCTGACCACTTTTCCTGTTCCCAAGCTAGTATATCAGTTCAAAGTTCTGGAAGGCTGAGGCTCTTGTCTTATCTCAAAAGCTGACCTGTGATTATTATTGGAAACAGGCAGTATTTAAAAATTTAAAGAGCTGGAGAGATGGTTCAGTAGAATAAGCGCTTCCCTGGCAAATGCAAGGGCCTGAGTTCAATCCCTGGTTCTGCCAAAAAAAAAAAAATTAATTTCACTTTCTGTCATTTTGCTCAGAATTCAGCATAGCGGAGGCCTTATGATGACACTGTTGATAGAAAGGATATTTATTGTAGGAGATATTTTTCCCCAATAATCCCCCAATAAGTTGTAGAAGCTGAGAAAGCTGCGTTTAGTCTGTGGTTTGTAGAGTTGGTTTTTGTTGTTGTTGTTTTGTTTTTGTTTTTTTTAAAGCTTTAATTGGTTGGTGTAGTCTGTGGTTTGTGATTTTTTTTTTTTTTTTTTTTTAAGCCTGAGTTGCCTGTACTCCTTGGGCATTTTCTATGCATCATAACATTGTCATCTTTCTTCATGTATTATATAATAGTATTAATAATATTTAATAGTAATGCTGTTTTACAAATGCTCTTATTTAAATTAACTCACCATGATGGAACAGGATTTACATGGTTTAATAATTTTTTTTTAAGATTAGGAAATTTTTATTGAGGGGAATTATTGAGCTTCTATCTAAATGAGATAGAGGGGATGTGGAAAGTGTTTGTATATTTAATGATTTTAAATAATTTCTGTAATTGTGCCTTCAAGCCTATTGCCTTTTTGTGCTGTTTTATTATCAAGATTAGGTTAAAATAGAACAAAATGATGACAATAATAAGGTTTTCTCCTATTTCATTCACTCATTTATTTATCTATTTTTATTTGATACAGGCTCTTGCTGTGCAGTTCCCACATCCTCCTGGCTCAGCCTCCCTAGTGCTAGGGTTACAGGCATGTGCCACTACGCCCAGTTCCCAGGCACAGCGTGCCCTGGGTTCCAGGGCCAGAGTGGCATGCAGTACCAGAGACTGAATTCAGGTCCTTGTGCTTGCCAGGCAGACTCTTAGACCACTGAGCTATTTCCCCAGCCCATTATTTTTTGAAACAGGGTCTTACTCTGAGGTCCAGGCTGGCCTTGAACATACTTTGTAGTCCAGGCTGGCCTGGAATTCTGATGATCCCTTTTCGTCAGCTTCCCAAGAGCTGTACCACGCCCAGGTTCATTTCATTTATATAATATATGATGATGACCTTTTTTTAGTGCTGGGGATCTAACTCAGGCCTTGAGTGTTCTAGGCAAGTACATCCCCAGTCTTTTACACAATTTCAAAATAAGGAACTGTTGGATGTTTCCCAAATGAGGTGAGATCTAGTGTTTCATGCCTCAAATTCGCATAGAATTTTAACTTTGTCTTTCCTACTGTTGTGTCTTCTGAGGGAAGTAGTGACCTGTGTTACTGAGCACACTGAGAAAAGAAAAAGACTCATTGAAGACTGTGTTTATTTGTTTGTCATTTTGAGACAGGCTCTCACTGTTCAGCTCAGGCTGGCCTTGAGCTCACTTTGTTGTAGCCCAGGCTGGTCTTGAACTCTCAATGATCCTGCTTACTCAGCCTTCCAAGTGTTGGGATTACAGGTGTGTGCCTTGATACCCAGTTTTTGAAGACTATGTTTTGCAAGATTAAAATTCTTTGTTCCCACTGAGACATACTTAATGACATGCA
This sequence comes from Ctenomys sociabilis, assembly GCA_004027165.1. Classification (NCBI taxonomy): domain Eukaryota; kingdom Metazoa; phylum Chordata; class Mammalia; order Rodentia; family Ctenomyidae; genus Ctenomys; species Ctenomys sociabilis. The sequence continues at coordinate 11,136 of PVKA01007354.1, forward strand.
GCTGTAGCAAGTATCGTTTGAGCAAAATTTATTTGAATTCTAACCAAACAATTTACCTTTCTCCGTGGTTGTAAAAATCACAAGACCACCTTACACAGGATAGATATCACATTACTGAAATTGGTCATTTCCCTAGTGTGGAAATTACTCAGTGTTTATAGATAATGACTGCAGCTGGATAAATTCTGAGAGAGGGCATGGGCATGGTTTGTGACATTTGCCCTAGGTCTACAGGCTATGTTTTATTTATTTTTATTTTTATTTTTTTTGGTGGTACCAGGGATCAAACTCAGGACCTTGTGCTTGCTAGGCAAGCACTTATTCAACTGAGCTATCTCCCCGGCCTCCTAGGCCATATTTTATAAAGCTAAAGCAGGGTTATTTCCTTCTCTTCTTGGAAACTTGCATTTGGGTCAGTGTGTCTTGGTTAAAATTTGTTATGGGCAGCTGAGCAGTTGGGCTTTTAAAGTTGAGAGTCATGTCAAAGAAGATTATTTCCTAATAATACAAATAATTATCTCTGTGGTACTGTAATCTCCACAAAAGCATAAGCATTTTTTAAAAAGACAGTGCATAGAGTCAAAAAAGATGTAAATTGAGCCTGGTGTCATTCATATGTAATCTCAGCACTCAGGAGACTGAGGCAGTAGATCATAGAGCTTCCTGGGCTACAAAGTGAGTTCAAGGCCAGCCTGAACTGATTAGTGAAACTATGTCTCAAAAAGACAAAACAAAGGGCCAGCCAAATAGCTCAGAGATTAAAGCCTACAAGCAGGTGCAGTTTGCACCCGCCTGCTATGCTGGCCCCTCCTCTAGGGCAATTGAGACTGGGCATGGTGGCTCACACTTGTAATCCTAGCTCTTGGGAGGCTGTAAACAAGGCAGATTACTACAAGTCTGATCTAGTAGTGAGACCCTGAACACCCTGTAAACCCTTCTCTAAAATAAAAAAAAAAGGGGGTACCAACATAGTGATAGAATTCATCGTTTTATGGTTATTTCATAGTGGAATAACCTTTCAGTTCATCCATAGTCTTTTCTTCTTTAGGATATCAAAAATCTGAACTTTCATGGCAACTTCAAATGAAAGAGTAAAGTAAGAACATTTAATTTCAGACTTAATATTTTACTCATTTTCTGACTTTAAAACTTCTCTAGTCCAAGAACCAGAGTTGTTTAGTTTATCAGAGTATTTGCTTTTCTAAGTAGCCACCTTTCAGCCATTGTTTGGCCCAACAAAAAGAGCTAATAAAAAGTTATGCAATAGGTAAAAATCTTTCCAGTTGTCTTTTCCCACTTGGAAGGAAATGGTCTTGCCTTCCTGTAACTTGGCCTAAGCCCTTTTTGGCCTAAGCCCTTTCTTATTTAGTTCTCTACTATTTGTGTGTGATATTTAAATTCATTTAACAGAAAATTGTCAAAAGTGTCCAGCATTTAGTACTTCTGACAAAAACTACTTAAGCAAAAGAGCTTTTGATTGCCATAGCAACTCAAGAGAAAAAAAAATTAAAAACACTTTTAGCAGTGTTTATAGTATTTCCAAACAGTTACAAGATATCGTCTCCCCAGGAGCTACCAGATTTTTGTAGTTTTCCAGTTAGAAATACATAAGCAAGGGACTGGATTTCCCAGATGGAATGCATATCATTCATAGAGGACTTGTAAAACTCAAAACCAGTCTTGAAAACTACAAAATTTTGGCCTTCAGAATCTAATGCAGTCACTGTAGTATTCAAAGTGATTGTATTCAAAGTGAAGCACAGGTAGTCTGAACAAAATGAGTTCATTTGTTGCCAACTATTCTAACAAATTTGAGTGCCTCTTACAGATCTTGTTCTTAAGGACCTTATAGTATGGTAGGAATACTACACACAAAAAGAGGCAGGGTTGTAAAATTGGTGCTATAAAAATATCAGTGCTACAAATGTAGGTGCTGAGGAACAGAGAGGTTTACTGGAAGAGTGCAGGAGCAGGAAAAAGTGCTGCAGAAAGAAAAAAGTCTGAATGAGGCTGAAAGGAGCAAGACTAGAAAATGCAGAATGAGGAGACATTGAGTTCTAACAGTGTATGTGAAACTGTAGAGACACAAGCTATGACACTTTAGGTCATGACAGATGTTTTAGTGTGTCTGTAGTTCCTAGAATGAAAGGGGAGAAATGACAGCAGTTGAGCATAGTTTTCTATACCTTGTTAAGTTTGGAATTCATTTTGTAGGTGCAGGGGACCTATTAAGTGGGAATACGACATGCCCACTCTGTGTGTGTGTGTGTGTGTGTGTGTGTGTTTAGGTTACTCCAGTAGTAGTGTGGAGAGAGGTGAGAAATAGACAAATCTTTTGTGAAGTTATTACATTAAAGATGGTAGGAATTTGAATTGGAGAATTAGAGAGGAAGGTTAGATATTCAAGAGTTGGAATTTGCAAAGAATGGCTTAATCTATAAAAGTTTATTGCCCATAAACATGCATAGGTCAGTGGGTGGAATAGTGCCATACTGCATACAGCCACACAGAGACCCATGATGTTGTTGATTTCACTTTGGTACTGCACCATCCGTGCTGTCTTTTTTTTTTTTTTTCCAGTGGAACCAGGGATTGAACTCAGGCCCTTGCACTTTACAGGGAAGCGCTTATTCAATTAAGTCATCTCCCCAGTCCTCTGTGCTGTCTTGGTAATTGTTTTGGTTTGTCTGGAGGAGGAAAGGAGGGCTGAGATATTATGTGCCAAGTCTGTGCTCATTGTGTCATTTCTGCCTACAGCACATTGCCCAGAAGTAGACACGTTTGTAACTGAAGGACATTCAGAGAAGCATTTGGAATGTTGGGTAAGCTCCCCTGTTTCTGTCCCACAGCAGGGACTTGCGTAGTTGCTTCATTCCTGAGATTATAATTTCCTCATCTGTAAATTAGGAATAGTGATAATAGTACCAACTTTTCAGAGTAACTGCAGATAAAATGCTATTATCATCAGAAAATGCTTAGCATTGTGTCAAGTGCAATAAAAGAGGCAACCTTCAAGTTTGGTCCTGAAATTTTCAGTTAATGGTTGTATCTCATTGGAGAATCAGAAACAACAATTAAAAATAAGATGAAAGGGCCGGCGAAATAGCTCAGCAGTCTTAAGTGCTTGCTTAGACAAGCTCAGGGGCTGGGGTTCGATCCCTGGCACCACATGCCATGCTGACCCTGCTCCTTGGGCATGCTGAGCCAGAAATTGAGTCCAGGCATGGTGGTGCATGCCTGTAATCCTAGAACTGAGGAGGCTGAAAATGAGAGGATCACTATGAGTCTGAACTGCATAGTGAGATCCTGCACAAAATACAAAAAAAAAAAAAGATAAAAGAACTTACTGGGAGCCGGGCGTGGTGGCGCATGCCTGTAATCCCAGCACTCGGGAGGCTGAGGCAGGAGGATTGTTGTGAGTTCGAGACCAGCCTGAGCTACAAAGTGAGCTTAAGGCCAGCCTGAACTGCATAGTGAGACCCTGTCTCAAAAAGACAAAAAAAAAAAAAAAAAAAAAAAAAGAACTTACTGGGGGAGAAAGTAACAAAGTGTTTTCCTTTCTGGTTTTTAAACAATTTTTCTTTTTTGGCTTGCAAGAAACAAGTGCCAAAATTTTTAAAGATTAGAGAATTTTAACTCTTGCAGTGAATGAATAGTTAATGTCAGCAAACTCATTTGCAGTGAGAAAGATGACTGCCTTTTGCTGAGCAGTGGCAAATAATGACTCTTCCATTTTGATGAGCCATTGGCTGTATTGAGTTAAAACCTGGGTGAATAGAAGTTAATCCTGGCTGCCCAGCAGGAGTGGATTTGTTATATAATTTATGGCACTCACGAGCCCTTTCAGGGTGAGGTCTTCATTATCATGACAGTATCCATCTAGGCCTGAAGATTAGAATCTTTGTTGTTCTCATCTAGTTATACGAGAATGAGTCTCATAACCTGAAAGCATAGCTTCTTGTTCTTAAGTTCAGTTGGCTTTTACTCTGACATAAAGGTATATTAATAAAGAATGGGTGTTGGGAATCTAGAATTGTTTCAGTTATTGACTTAGTAAGTTGAAGAGGTCATCATTCTTTCTGAAAAATGAATCATATTTAGGCTTTTATATATTTTTAAAAATTGTATAAATTTTTAAAATTTATTTATTTGATACAGGGTCATGCTATGTAGCTCATACTCACAGTGATCCTCCTGTCTCAGCTTCCCCAGCACTGGGATTACACATGTGCAATCACACCGCGTTTGGGTGGCTGGCATGGCCCACCTGGGGTTCTAATGCTTCTGTCTTATAAGTTGCTGCTGCAGTTCATCTGTATCATTCTTGCCACTTTTGATAAGAATGCAGGAGGAGTGTCAGTGTGGTCTTCCACCACCCGACACAGGTGGACTTCATAATCCTATTGCTGGTGAGCATCCACTGTTAAAGCCTGTACTATTTTTTATGACTCATGGAAAAATCATATGGTAGCATGATACCCTCTCCTCAGCTACCAGCACTTGTAATTTTCAGTGTATTGTATTAAAACAAACTTCTATTTCTGGCTATTTTTTTCTTTTTGATTTGGAGCTAAAATTGGAAGTCTATTTTTATAAAACAATCTCCTAGAAAAGTCACCAGTGTTGCTATTCTCTATAACTGGGCCTGGGGGTGGGGAGAGCAGGAGCTGGCTGTTTCACATGGTTAAACAGAATGTGTGGGTATGCCAGCCAGCAGAGGTGGAACCTGCTCTTTGCTTTCTTGGCAATTGTGTCTGGCGTTGGAAGCCCTGTTTAAGACTTTAGTTCTTGACTATTTCTTGTGCTCGTATACAGCATAGTTCATTGTCTCTGGTGGTTTTAAAGAATGGGAGGACCTCCACTGTCTACATCTCCTACCATCTGTAACAAGGTGTAGGCTTCATTCACCTGAGTTAAAAGCTACTGTGTCATCAAATGAGTTTTATAAATAACACAATAGTGTAACAGCTCAAAACTATTAAACTGACTGTAAATCAATGTTTTAAAACAGTTGAATTTTTTAAAACAAGCAGTAAGCATCATTCAAAAAAAGGTGCTGGCTTTTTATTGTATCTCAAACCCCTTTAGTAGGATGCTTTTATTTATTAAGATAGGGAAGACAACATTTAGACCAGCACCTGAAGATTTTTGTTGGGGCTTCCTAGTGCATTGTTTGACTATGCCCTTGGATTTACACCCTTTGTAAAAGAAAAGACAGCAATGATTTCCATTAACCATGCCAATTTTTTTTTTTCCCTGAAAGAAGGTGTGGGTTAGAAAGAGACAAAATGTCTCCCTGCTTCATTTTCAAATTCTGGCTTTCAGTGTATTTGGAAATAAACTTAGATTGTGAAGTAAGGATAGATGAAAGCTGTAACTGCTAGCTGAGACGCTATATCATATTATCTGAGAAACTGATGAGGTCAGGAATAGTTGGAACAGAGACAGTTCCCTCTTTCCTCTTTTCAGAAGGTAATAGAGTGATAGAACTGGAGGAATCTAGGGGAAATTGGACCTTGCGAAACAGCTTTTGAGGCATTTTGAATTCTGCATCCTTAGGAGTCAGATCCCTTTACTGTTGTATTTGTCAACATTATCATCTAAGCATCATCATTTAATTAGAATTGATGTAAATAGCTACCATTTGTTACTGGTAGGGAAATAGCTAGGCATGTCAGATTCATCATGTATTCAACCATGTCTTAACACATTTAAAACAATAGACCATAGTGCCTTCTACAGAATGAGTGTTACACTAAGTATCAGTGGGAATTATTTATTCAGCAGATACTTATTAAGCACTTACTAACTCAGGTGCACTGGATTAAAGCTCTTCTAGTAGGGAAAACAGTAAGTCATCAGAATTTCAATGAGGTCTAGACTGCGAAGAAATTTTAAAAATGTCATGAATTAAATTGAAATGACACTTGGCATTGGTAGACAGGAAATCCATATTAGCATGTTATCTCACCATCTGATATATAGGAGCCTTTAATTCTTCACAGTGATCTTTTGATTTTTCCCAGTCTTCAGTTGAGAAAGCTGAGGTGTAGTTACATGCATACTGAGAGAGCTGAAAGGTTCAGGTTGTGCTATCCTGGTTATTTTGTACCCAAAACCTATCCTGTGCTTCTTAGGAGGTGTGGACTATATTGGAGCAGCAGAAGAAGCTGCAGTATTTATACCACTGGTTTTTGGGTGAAGGAATTGAATGTGGTTGCAACACAGGCAAAGCACTGATGGCAGTTCACAGAATTGGTTGTATTTCCATGGATACTGTGTCATTGGATACAAAATTTGTCCTTGGGTTTTTGTATCTATTGGTGATCAAAATAGCTTTTGGTTCTACTGCTTCATTTTGGACTTTTCACACATTGGTTTTTCTTAAATGGGACCTGTTCAGGCAGTGTTTCAGTAGTCATCATTGGATGGTAGTGGCTCATGGATGGTAGCAATTTTGGCAGTCATGAGGGCAGGAAGAAGAAGTAGTAGGTAGGCTTTGCTCTGCAAAGCCTAGGAATCATGTTGCCTTCTATTAGGCTAGAGCTCTATTTTGATTTAATCATCTGCTTGTCTCTACACATGTTAATGTGTCCTGTGACCTCATGCCCTGTATCAGTGATGGTGAACCGTTTAAAGCTTTCAATGATACAAATAGCTTGCTGTGTCATATATGCCATACATTCACCATTACTGTCCTAGAAGCATTTGTGGAAATAAGTAACTAAAAAAAACAAATGAATAAAATGAAGCATTTCCTTTCATTATCTTCAAAACCTGAATACTTTCTAAATTGACTCTTCAACATTTAAAATCAGAAATTGTTTCAGTGATAGTAATTGAAACCAAGAGATTGTAGCCAGGCTCTGATTAGGTCTGGTCTTTCAGTAGATCAAATATCCATTTTAGCTAGATCATTGATTATATTATTTGTGTACAGGGAAAGATGTTTGGAACCTTTTACTTTGTAGCCTTTCATGTAACGTCTGAGATTTGGGAGGAGATTCCTCCTTGGGAACATGAAGATGGCAGAACATGTTTAGTTGAATAGAATACAACAGCCATGAGCACCTTATCTACTTGAAGAAGGACTATAATTCTAAAAGTCCTAATTGCAGAGGCTCTTCCAGCTCATTATTCATACCATCTTATAAATAGTATCCTGATGGTCCACCAAGGTGTAATGTAATTGACAGCTTTCATGAGCGAGGAATTGTTGGTTCTATTGTTCAGCTAAGGGTTCCTGTGATGTATTGGGTTTATTGTGGCCTAATATTTTTTTTTTTTTTTGGAACCAGGGATTGAATTCAGCCCCTTCCTCTTGCCAGGGAAGCACTTATTCTACTGAGCCATCTCCCCAGCCCTGATAAGGATTTTTAGTTATGACAAAAACTGAAAATTTGGACCTTGTGAATGCTGCTGGGACTGCTGGGTTGGGGTGGACCTTGATGGGGTGTGGGGCTCCACCCATGCCCAGTGCCCAGAGACCTTCAAGGACTGCTGTGCCCCAGGCCCAGCAGACAGCAATACGGCCCCACTGGCTCTGGGTCCCCAAGGCTTAGGATCTGTTGCTCACTGCTGCTCACTCTGCCTGGCCAATCTGGATTGATTTCTCCTCCACCCAGATTACCATGGCTTTGGGAGTCATACTTCCCAAAGAATAGCCATATTGCACATTGGTGATTAACAGTGGGTCTGCTGCAAACATGAAAGAGGACATAACATGCAGGATATCTTCTTGAAAGCAACAGGAGTGGTCCTAACAAAATGTCAACACCTGCTGTCATCTTGAGCTTGGACCTCTAATCTCCAGAACCATGAGAAGAAATATATTTCTTTATGAATAACCCAGTATTTTGCCATAGCTGTATTAACTGACAAAAACTCCATACTGTCACATTGTCATTTTGTTTCAAATTCCATATAGGCCAATAAAAGCCTCAGACTTTATGTAGACACTGACAAGATGATTCCAAAATTTAGGATGAGAGACTAAGGTCCTAAAATAACAACAACAAAACTTTTTTTTATTTTAAGAAATAAATTACTTGATTTACAAAGTAGCCTTAAGTTGTAACAATAGGAACAGTATGTTATTGGTATAGGGATAGCCAATGGAATAGAATAGAACATAGGCATTTATGCATAAATCTGTACATAGTTTAATTAGAAAAGAATACTCTTTTCAATAAATTATTTTTCTTAAAATTTGATTTGTACAAAAAAGAATTTATTGGCTTACATATTTTTGAAGTTCAATCTTTTAACTTTATCCCAGATACAGTTGGATACAGGGTACAAATGATGCCTTCAAAACTCAGTTTCTTTTTGCCTTTCAGTGCTGCTTTCCATTTAGGGGTTTTGTTTTTGAGTTCTAAAATACATTTGAGCTGAGACTTACTAGTAAGGAGGGTTTATTTAATCTTCATTGACCCTCTGACATTATTAGTTTGCTGGTAGCATGATAATAATGCTGAGATTCACTCTGACTGGTTTGCATATCCTTGATGTATCATTGACGTGAAGGCAAATGAAGCTTTGGTGGGCCTGAGTCACCTGTTGCATTATAAATCCCTCCAGCCTTGTAGCCAGAAGCGATGGAGTGGGATGCACTAGTGAAAACTGGTAATCAGGTCAAGAACCTGGATGCCAAGGATGTACATGAGTCTTCACTGCACTTAGGAATGCCCTTTGATCCGATCTGTAGCTTGAAAGTCCATATTAGAAGTCTATGGACTAAATCCATTAACCATTTTCAGGGTTCCAGGCCGCCCTTTGAACAAGCTGCTTGTTCTTTGGCAATGTGTTTGACTCTTGAGTGGTAGCAACCCTATGTCATGTGTGCTGCAGTGGGCAGTTATAATGCTTAAAAGCTCTAAAAGCTTTTCTGGCTAGGGAGATAGCTCAGTGGTACAGCACTTGCCTGGCAACTATAAGGTCCTGAGTTTGATCCCCAGCACCAAAGGGAAAAAGAAAAAAGGCTTTCCATCAGTGGTATGGGCCAGACCCTTCTGTGCCTGATGCTAAACTTAGTAAGGGGTTGATTATTCACTAGATCTTAGATGGACAGCCTTCCTTTTTCCTTCCCTCTTCCCTCCCTTGTCCTCCTCTCTTATGATTAACCTCTTTTCTGCATCCTCTTCCATCCCATCATTTAACACCTTCTAAAAATCTGTCTTCTTTAAGGAAAACAGTTCCTGTTTCTAAATATTTGGTGTGATAGAATTATTCATTGATTTCTTAAATTTATGCTACTCTGTTTTTTAAACTTCAAAGAAAGCCTTAATCACTCTTCTAACCAGGTTACTGATAACAATTGAAAGCAAGAATTATTTTATAGTATGGATCCTTTCTGATCCTCTTCCTCTTCCTGTCTGCTATGCATTAGCAGTCAGCCTGCATCATAGGCCCCTAGGAAGAAGCTGATAAATGTAGTCTTAATGGATTTAGTTTTTTTCCCTAAGAATTAGCAAACATTAAGAAATTGATCAGTTGCCATGTGATGAAGTTGAGGCCTACTTAAAGCCATGGGCTCAAGAAACTACATCTGTACATCTGTGGTCATTCAGGTACCCGTTTAGGACATTTTAAGGCAGTTATCATCTGTGTATAAGGGTCCTTCCTCATTTTTTGATTCATTTCACAATTTCCTTTTTTGGGTGTTACTTAAATACAAAAATCTAATCTTAACTCTTTTTTTTAGTCAGTTGCCAACTGCTAAACTCCTCAGAAGGTGACTAAAATTGAATGGTTGATGTGGTAATTGGATGTTTGAGGACTAATGAGCTGTGAACCATCAGGTAAACTTCCCGAGTAGCAAACATCCATGTTACCTAGAAGCAGCAAATTAGTACCTAATCAGTAGTTCACCTTCAGTGGGATCTAATGATGCACCATCATAAAGAAAACTAACTGTAATCAGAGATGAGTTTAGCAGGCATGCCATTTTTTTAATTGAGAAATATCAATGAGACAGTATCAAAACTGATTAATAGGACAGTTTCAATAATTAATACATTGTACATTGTTATCTTCTTAGTGGCTATCCATAGTATAAGAAGCAGACAGGATATCCTGTCCAAACACTATTAGTACAAATCTTTCTACTCATTGAATTAAGTGAAAGTAGCTGTATATCTATCCTAACTATTCTGTATGTACAAATACAAAATGGTCCTTCCTTTGTATTCCATTTTTGTCTAGTCCTGTCAGAGATGGGTATTCCATTGGCATCTAAATACTATAGGTGAGTGAATTCAGCAAAATGAACACAGTCCAGCAGTCCACAATAGTAGTGGGTTTTCTGCAGAATCTGTTGACTTGAGCCTTTCGCAGCTCAGCATATTAATATGGCTTTACCTTATATACCTCGTTTTTATACTTTTCTGCTGGATGGTTAAGATAAAGCAGGACCTATCTAGCAAGAAATGTAACTTTTGTATCTGATAAAGTCAGTCATATACCCTCAGGATTTATCCTGTAACGCGGTATCACACTTTGTAGGTCCTTAGGCATGCCATTTTATTACCATAATAGAGCACAAATCTAAGACGGCTCTGTAGTTTTAAAAAGGAAAAATCATTAAGAAAGCTAGGCCAAGATAATCAGGTGTTCTGAGAATTTTGATGTCCCTTAGTGATGCCCACCTTGTACATAGGTGAGTGTTCAGCAAGGTCCTGAGTTCAATTCCTGGTACCTCAAAAGAAAAGAAAAAAGAAAGAAACACGGTGTCCACATGAACATCAGCTTGATATACTAAAATCTATGAATCTCAGAGTATTCAGCCTTGCTCAGCACAATAGTGGCAGCAAAAAAAATGTTTTGAGTTGTGGCTAAGTGAAATGGTACAGCACATTTTCGCTTATGTTGAATAATGTAAATATGTAGCTTAGTAACATTTTATTTTTTTTTTTTAATTCTTTTAGAAAACCCCAAAAAACAACATATACCTCAATTTGGATACTCAAAGACCAAACATTCTAAATCATTTGATGTTTGAAACCTTTATAATAGTATGTGTTGATTTGCCTGTATCTGACAAATAATATTTAGGGTAGCCAGCCCAGAATGGCTGGCTTCTGTCCTCAGGCCTCAACCAAATATGTATTCTCAGTAGCACAGAGTCAGATGTCATTCAGTGATGTGAATGTGGTCTGAGAAACGTGTCATAGGTGATTTTGCTGTTGTACAAATGTCATGGAGTACATTTATACACATGTGGATGATATAGTCAGTAATGGCCGTCCTTTTGGGGCTTTCATGAGAGAAACAGCCTGCTGAGCGTGCATGTCATAGGTTTGCCACCACTGGTATAGGTTATCATTTGATGGGAAAACACAACACACTGATAGCTATCAGTGGCTTCTTGCTACTGAATAGGTTCTAGATTGGAGGAAAGGTCTCTTCTGTCAAAGGAAATATCAAGTGTCTTGCTGACACTATTTTCTAGTACCAGCTGACACTATTTTCTGGTACCAGCATTTGTTTCCTGTTTTTTTAGCTCCTTGTTTTAAAGGCTCTTCCTTGGCTCCCCCTCAGTAGCCCTCATAGCATTCCACAGAGCAGGCTTCCCTGACCCAGCCAGCAGCACTAGAGAGTTTGCATATCAGGTCCTATTGCTGTTCCTGCAGAGAGCAAACTGAAAAGTTTTAAGGAAAAGGGAGGCTGCAAAGTCAATGCATACCCGTGTTCAGATTGGAGTAACCCTGTTTTCTCTTTTTGGGTTTGGCTTTGATAGGTATAGGCAAGAAAAGCAAGAGAATCATTCACTAAGGAAGCAAAGTTTCTGTCCTCAGAAAGTACAGATTTAGAACTTCAGCCTCTGAATGTCAAAAAGCTGAAGGTAGTCCTAGAATAGTAGACCTTAAAAAGATTAATCCAGACCCTTTGTTTTACTGTTGAGATCACAGAAACTCAGAGAAGTTAAATGACTTGCATCAGGCCTCACACTGTTTAAGGAAATAGTTTCCAGATGAGAACAAAAGGCTTCAGGAGTTTACTCTGGACCTGTTGATGCAGTACCTCTTGAATAATTCCTAGGTGTCCATGTGCTGTAAGTTACAGACCTAGGTGTCTTAAGTTTTCTTCCTGGGCACTGTCATCTCCTTAGGGCAGGGGTGTATTCTGGCAACAGACAACAGTGGACAACAGTGTGTAAAGCCAGAGATGGAGAATGGAGTGTTTAGAGTTAGACTGCTTTTTGAATTTCTTTTCCATTACAGACTAGCTCTGTGATCATACGTAGTCTGCTCCCTTAAACTCTACTCATTTCCTACCTCTGTAAAATGAAGATGACATTATCTTCCTCTTAGAATTGCAGTGAATTAAATGTGATGGTTCATGTCAATCTATTAAATGTAATGATTGTGAAGTATTTTTATTAATATAAATAACAGCCCAGTCATATTGGCCTTTTTCCTTCCATTGTGCGCCTGTGTTCATTTGAGGACTAAAATAAGATCTACTTTCTCCGTAGAACCTTCCCATAGGACACATTGGTATTTTCCTGTCCTTCTAAAAGTTAAGAAATCTCAATTTCTTTATCCATCGTAAAAGCTGTAACAATTTTTCTCACGCTTGTGTGAGGTTTGAAGGTGAATGCACATGAAGTAGATAGCCCCAGCATTCACAGATTGTGATTTCTTTGTCCTTCTTTATTTTCAGTAATAGTAGTTCTCTTTTCCTGTTTCCATTCATACTGAATCTTAGTGTAGGTCAGTCCTCATGGTGGTTTTGTTCCAAAAGGGCAGTTCCATCTCAGCAACTGAAAATAGCTCCTACTCAGAGCCGTGCCTGTCTCTTAGGCAGACTATGAAATTGCCTGAGAGACAGGAGCAGTGGGCTGGGAATATAGCTCAGTGGCATAAACACCTGCCTGGCAAGCACAAGGTCCTGAGTTCAATCTCTGGTACTGTGGGAAAAAGAGAGAGAGGAGCAGCATTTTTATCCCTCCTTAGATCTGGAACTTCCCTAGGGGACTGCAGCCTCGGACCCTAGTAGTACGTGCTGCAGTCCTGGGACCAAGAAGACAGCCAGGCACATCCTGAGGAGCAATAGGGGGTAGTCTGGAGGCTGATGTGTAGAAAAGGGAAAGAAAGAGGACTGAGACTGATGGAGGAAAGCTGTAAGCTGATCTTGGCCCAACAGAAGCCCAACAGCCCTGAGCAGTTACTCTCTTAGCACTTTCAGGTAAACACTCAGAGTTATCACTGCTTAAAAGTGGTTCCCCTCCCCCCCAAAAAAGAAGTGGTTTCCCTGGTTTGTGTGTGGGCTTTTTTTTTCCCTTCACTCTTTTTCTTTCCTTTCTTCCCACCCCTCCTTGTCCCTGGCTGTATTTAACCCATTGTGCCACTTATCTGAGGCAGGAGAGCAGAGTGACTTACTGTGCAAACATATTCAAATTGCTATGGCAGGTCTGGGCTGGCTCCTGAAAAGAGCACTCTTTTCTGTATGAGGGAAACTTGATTGTGTCATGAACTTTGTGATAGTAGCAGTGACAACAACTGTTATCCTGGCCAACACTAAGAGCTTTGTGCGAACCCAGTTTTGAGCAGAGCATTTCTCTCCCCAACAGTCTGTTAAGGTAAAGCAGGATGTGCTCTGAAGTTACAGTTAGGTGGAGCAGTCCCTCTGATTCCAGCCCACATTTGTCTGAACTCAGCTTAATTTCTGTACTCCTGTTTTTTTTCCCTTCCTAGCTAGGTTTCTACACTTTAGCATGCCTCCATTTATTCTCTTGTAATTGAGGTAGTTACTTCACAGCAACTACAGTAGCTATAGTTACTTCACAGTTACTGTTCTACATAGATAACTATATAACTACTATAATGTACTAACAACGTAAACTGATATTCAGTGTAACTAATACTGTTACTTCTAAAAACTAGGCTCTGGATTAGCTGATTTTGGTGCCATCTCTGAGAGATTGCAGTGATGGAGAGGAGGACCATCCAGGAAACACTTCCATTAAAGAGTATAACGGAGCAGAAAACTGAGAATTGTGTCTTTTGCAAACCTGCAGAGCTGGACTAAGTGGAAAGGAAAAGGCATCAGGAATGGCTAAAAGCTTGCTTCAGGTTAGGGATGTGTGTGATCAGAAATTTAAAGTGTTCAGCAAGCAGGCCAGATACTGAGCTTGATTTTATTCAGGATCAGTTACGAGGAAATCCTGTCCTTTGAAGAGTCTGCTCTTACAGGTCTTTCCAGGCACTGGTACTTTAAGCAGGGTCAGTGCTGTGGTATAAGATAGTTTCTGAGCCTGGCCCAAGGTAATAGGCCTAGAAGTCCTGGGTGGGCCTGGGGAAATAGGCCTGGAGCACACTGTTCTGATGGCCCAAAAAGGCTAACCAAACTGCCCATTATTGTGCTGTTAATAATAGGTTTCATATTTTATTTTCTCTGTTAAGGAAAAACATGTGCCAGGTACCCTTTATCTGCATTACCTGACTCCCTACAATTGTTCTAGAGGCAGGTACCATTTTGCAGATTTAGAAATTCAGATTTTTCTCTATAGAGTCAAACACTTAAGCCAGTGGCAGAGCTGAGAGTTTCAGAATTTACACTGATAGACTAGGTCACAGTGAGTTTAGGGCAGCTAGACTTAATTCTAGAGCCCAAGGGCATCTTTCCTGTCAGGATCCTGGATGCAGGGCTGACTGGCCTGGCATACCTGGAAGCAGACAGTGGGTAGAGCACTGAACATTGTGTATGGACCACATGCTGTTCTCTATCCCATGATCAGTGGGTAAGATATATTATTGTAGGTCACTGACCTCAAAGCCTACCTCTGTTTGCATTCCCAAGGTACTGTGCTGAAGGTGGGCTTCATAATCTAGCTCCATGGAGAAGTCACATGTCTTGAGCCAGACATAGCTGAGATGTTTGTTATGAGAACTTGGGTTATTTACATTGAGCCTATTGTACACCTTTAATGAGGTATTGGAGTGATTTGTATTAATGTCCCTGAAGTGCCTGGCACCAGATCAAGTACTCAGTCATTGATGAGTGCTGTTATTAGCTAGTAGCCAAGAACTAGTGAATTCAGGGAGACTTTCAACTTTAAATAGCTTAAAGTTGCTACCAGCCTCTGGGACACAAAACTTGGTATTGTCTTGAGGCTTGGAGAGAGTGCTAGGAGCAAAAGTACTTTTCAAGGGAAATGGGTAGGTATAGAACCCATTGGGCAACAGTCAGAATAATCAGGGGCCACAGTCATCATCAGACCTGAAAATAGTTTGCTCAAACTTGAGGCCACCCCTTTGCCTCAACAGTTGACGTAAAGGTATTGCAAAGAAAGGGATCAGAATGGAAGGAGCAGACCTTCTGGCACTTGCTGATTGATCATCTGGCCACATTGATTTTCCCCTCTTTTTCTCTGCTGGGCATATTAAAAGCTGGTTCTGCTATGTCAGGTCATCAGAAGATGCTTTTATGTGAAGGGCTCGGGGGTGGTGAATGGGATTTCAGCCTCTTGGGGATCCCCATCTGTTCTTGCCTGCAAGCAGTGGCGCCAGGCTTCCGAGGTAACTGCTCTATTGATTCATCTATCCAGTGGGTGATGCAGTGAGTGGCCTGGGATAAATGGCTCAGATGGAGGCCAGAAGTCCTCTTACCTCACTGGGCACCTGAGCCCCCCTCAGCAGCAGAAGCTGAGCAGCAAACCCCGGTGAGTCAGCATGCCTGGGAATTACAGCTGCCAGCCTGTGAGCACACGGGGTTTGTGTAAGTCTAGGCCTCTTATTTCTTTCAGCACTCCAGTCTTCAGAAACACAAATCTGGAAACCAGACCCTCCACATGGTACAGTCTTTCTTGTACATGGTACAATCATTCTGAGATAATTCTGCTCAAACAGTTGTTTCCCTTGTATGATGGTCTTCCAAGAATTAACCCCTTGTCTTTTGAAATTTGAATAGATTGTGCTTAAGACTTCTTACTTATACTTCAAAGCATGAAAAGACTTTGAAACAACTTATTGGGCCTCTCCAAAAGCTCTTTTAAGAATTTCAGTATGTTTTTGAAGCCAAAGTAAACTGTAGGTCTTATGAGGGCATGTACAGACATGTCTTTTTGTCATTTATTCTCCTTGAGGGTAGAGAGTGAGACACACCCTGATATGAGTCTCCAGTAACTACAGGAATGATTGTGGCATCATTGTAAACTTGGTGTACACTCAGAGCTTACCTTTGAAGAGAATTTGTCTTGAAGATAATTCTTGGTTCACCTAGGCACTATTTGGAAGGAACCGAGTTTTTTAAGCAAAAATTAAAGTCTCCTATTTTTGTAAAAAAAAAAACAACCCCCAAAACAACAAAAAACACCCTTGGCCACACTGCCAGATTCTTTAAGAGCTTTAATTGCACCACAAAGGCCTATGGAAAGCTCCCTAGAAATGGGGAGGGTCCAAATAAGACTGACACTGATTTTATCTAGTGTCTGCTTTCCCTATGCCTTCTGGCTCCTGGTCTACATTCCTATTAATAGTGACTGCCACTTGCAAGAACTGTGCTGTAAATGAATTTTCTAGTAAACTAGTTGAAGGTAAGAAATCCTGAGTAGACAATATAGTCAGAGAAATTACCTTCTCTTTGGCTCAGAAATTTCTAGCAATTCATTTAAAAACTTAGTTATAATAAGTAATTCACAAATCTCCAGATGAACTTGTTACATACTGGTATTGGTATTATATAGGTAAAACAGTCCCCCCTCCCCACCACCCATATCTTTTTGTAGCACTGGGGAACGAACCCAGGGCTTTATGCTAGTGTTCTACCACTGCTCTGAGTATCTCCAGCCCTTTATATGTTTTTGAGATGGGATCATGTTAAGTTGCCCAGGCTGGCCTCAAATTCTTGATCCTTATACCTCAGCCCCCAGTAGTCAGGGTTATAGGCTTGTACCACTGTATCTTTTTAAAGTGGAAGATTGGCTGTATGTCCTATAGGAAAATCATTTAGTGCACACTTGGCTTGCTTTCTATGTACAGCTGTGCTACAGACCTAGAAGAGAACAAAAAGACATACTACTTTATTAGGAAACTGCTGGAAATACAGGCTTTGGCGGATAGCTTCTGTAGGTGAATGGATTGGGGTAGAGAAAGGGTACTACATGATAGGCCAGAATTTTACTTTACTTTTTGGCTAGGTCCTTGGCTGTTGTCTTGACACACTGTAAATCCTTTGACCATTATGAAGTTATATCCTTGTCTTATATGACCTTCTAAAACCATTTCTTCTTTCTATTTATCTTTTTTTTTTTTTTTTGTATTTTAGGGAAGGGTCTACAGGGTGTTCAGGGTCTCACTACTAGATCGGCTCATAGTGATCTGACTGCTTATAGCCTCCCAAGAGCTGGGATTACAGGCGCACGCCACCATGCCCAGTCTCAATCAGTGTCCCAGCATGCCCTTTTGGTTTTTTAAGCCAAGTCTTGCTCTGTTATTCATGCTGACCTTGAACTGTGTAGCCCAATCTGGCCTTGAACTTGTGGCAGTCCTCTTGCTTTAGCTTTCCAAGTACTGGGATTATAAGGCTGCACTGACATGCTCAGTTGCCATTTTTCTTTAAAAAAAAAATCTGACAGTGTTGATATTAAGAAGATGAACCTTATATTTGTACTTTGTAGCTTAACCCAGATCCATGTAACTTTCTTCTCTGATGCCAAGTTCCTCAGGATAATTTCTTTCAGAACTGTATTCTCTGACACTTCTTTGTAACCTATATTGCCTTAAAAATTTAGGAATTTCCTTATTGGTTCTCCCTGTGCACTCCAGCAGCTGCTTCTCCATGGGAACTTACAGAGCTGGCTCAGAAGGAGGACAGTAAAGGAAGGGCTCATGGTATCTCCCTTGGCTAAGTGCCAGCTCACAGAAGCGGATTAGTCACCAGTATGCATTTCCTGTAGGATAGCATTCTTATCCCACCACCCTATCCAGAAGTGACCATTTTTTTCATTTCCTCCAGGTTGGCTGGCTCCTCCGGCTGATGGCATGTTGAGGTACATGGGCCAGTGGCAGCGAGGGCATCTGACCCAGAGGGGGCCGCTCTAGAAGCCAGGCCACCACCACCATGGGCCAGTGTGTCACCAAGTGCAAGAATCCCTCCTCAACCCTGGGCAGCAAGAATGGAGACCGGGACCCTAGCAGCAAGTCACACAGTAGGCGAGGGGCAGGCCACCGCGAGGAACAAGTGCCACCCTGTAGCAAGCCAGGTGGAGACATTCTTGTCAATGGGACCAAGAAAGCGGAGGCTGCCATTGAGGCCTGCCAGCTGCCAACATCCTCGGGAGATGCTGGGAGGGAGTCCAAGTCCAACACTGAGGAGTCCTCCTTGCAGAGGTTGGAGGAACTGTTCAGGCGCTATAAGGACGAGCGGGAGGATGCAATTTTGGAGGAAGGCATGGAGCGCTTTTGCAATGACCTATGTGTTGACCCCACGGAATTTCGAGTGCTGCTTTTGGCTTGGAAGTTCCAGGCTGCTACCATGTGCAAATTCACCAGGTTAGTCATAAACCCTTCATACCAGCAGGTGAGCAGAGGAAGAAAGAACATTGGTTCTGATCCAGAGGGACTCCTTCCCAACCCCCTTTCTTTCTAAAGGTTGGAAAACATACCTGGTGGTACAGCACACCTACAGAATAAAACTCTTGGGTCAGGATCAGGCACTTTCATTTTTATAAAGCTTCTTCTTTCTGATATGTACTGCACATTTCTCTTCACAGAACACTTTTACCTAAATTTTAGATCACATTTGAAATGGTATTGCCAGGCAGCTTGTATCTGGGCCCCAGACATTTTTTCCTAAAGTTAAATAAGGAGCAGTGTAGAATGCACCAAGCTCTGCTGCTCAGCTCCACTGCTATTTCAGACCTTATTTTTCTTGTGAACCCTTAAGACTACATGTTTATTGTATTTCCTGTCGTGTGCAAAGGCACTAAATACTCCAATCCAGTGGCCTCAGGGAGTGTGCCTCTGTCACCCCATGAAGCCAGTTCCTTCTAGTTCTTCTGTCAGCCAGGCCTGCCAAGCAGCAGCTCTACTTACTGTCGTGGCTGTGAGTCCTGATCGAGATTGCTTGTGAGTGAATGTAAGGAAGCCCAAGATGTGACCTGCAGAGTATAGGAATGAGTAAGAACCACCTGTGAGACCCAGCTGAACAGTATCGTTTACATGGACCCTGAATGGTTTGCCCTGCAGACTCAGAGACCTTAACATCCCTTGAGACTGTTGTGAGCTGGAAGAGTTGTACAGGTGTTAAAAATATATAATGTAATTTTTGCTTTTTAATAACAGAACTCTGCTGTCTGGTGGTAGAATTGGCAGTTTGTCCAGAATCTTTGGCTCTAAGATGTCCTTGGTAGTCACCAAAAACAAGTCATAGAGAATCAGACTGGGAAGACAAAGTGCAGCTTAATCACTGTGCAGTGTAGAAATTACTAGGCCACAGAGCAGGAGTCCTGAGTCTAGTCTGAGAAGATGAATAGAGGAATGGACCATTATAAGCCACCCATCCTGTGCCAAACATAGGAATTAACACTGTGTCTATTATTCAGTCCTCTTGAAGAAAGGTAGTACCCTCACTGTGTGACAAACAGGGAGGGATGGGACTGCCCAAGGGTCTGAAAGCCCTGCTCATAATCTCTATAATCTGTTGCCTCTCACTAAATGATGTAATTAACAGTTATGAATTTTTCCTATTCTTCCTGTTGCAGGAAGGAGTTTTTTGATGGCTGCAAAGCAATATGTGCCGACAGCATTGACGGGATCTGTGCACGGTTCCCTGGCCTCTTGACTGAAGCCAGACAAGAGGACAAATTCAAGGATCTCTACCGGTTCACGTTCCAGTTTGGCCTAGATGCTGAGGAAGGCCAACGTTCTCTGCACCGGGACATCGCCATTGCCCTGTGGAAACTTGTCTTCACCCAGAACAGTCCCCCTGTGCTGGGCCAGTGGCTCCACTTCTTAACAGAGAACCCATCGGGGGTCAAGGGCATCTCCCGGGACACCTGGAACATGTTCCTTAACTTCACTCAGGTGATAGGTCCTGACCTCAGCAACTACAGTGAAGATGAGGCCTGGCCCAGTCTCTTTGACACCTTTGTGGAGTGGGAAATGGAACGCAGGAAAAAGGAAGGGGAGGGGAGAGGCGCACTCAGCTCAGGGCCCGAGGGCTTGTGTCCGGAGGAGCACACTTAGTGGCGCTGTCCCAGGAGCAGCAGCAAGGGGCTGCCCTCGCCCAAGCAAGGAATTGGACCTTTGTGGAAATTGCTGAAGATCCGGATATTTTCTACTTCACACCTTTCTCTGCCTTGTATCTGAAAGGGCTCTAAAATGCTGTATCATGTTTTAGGCACTTTCTTCAGTTTTTGGTTATTTTGGTTATTTCTTTTGGGGGTACCCTCAAAATATTTGAACCAGACTACATGTTGTGCTTTTTTTTTTTTTTTTTTTTTTTTGCCTTCAACTAGGATAAGCCTGCCATTTCTTGCACAAAATTAGATTTTTTTTTTTCTTTCTGGTGGGGGAGGACATAGAGCCGAGAGGGGAGAACGGAACTGTTAGGTTGACTTAACATTACAAAATGATACAGTGCCAGATCTCAGTTTTGCATATTGTTTTTCAGGGCAGGTCTGTACTGTGTGTAGTGCTGTTTACATGGTTGAATTTAGGTTGTAATAATTATTTTTAAAGATTTTACACAGGTTTGAATAGCAGTGTTAATGTTAACCACATTGCATTAATTCCCAGATGATTTGGAGCTCTTGGACAGCCAAGGCCAGCCAAGAGCATTTACAGTCTGGCAACAGCCCCCTTTTAAGCTAATTTATCCAAAACCCTTATTTTCCCTCACTTCTTGCTCATTCCTTCTTTGACCTATTGCATTTTCATGTTGAGTTTATCCATCAACATGCTGCACCTGTCAGTCAAGTGAGCAGTTTTATTTTTTTTTAGAACACATTATACTGAGAACCACTTAAGCATTGAATGCAGAGAAAGCAGTGCTACCTCAGTTTTGCTGGAAGTAGACTTCTTTGATATTTTTCTTTCTTTGATGAAGTTTCTGTATTTTCATGTTTTAAGTGGAAATAACTTCCCTTTTCATTTGCCTTGGAGCCAAAGTTTCTGTTCCTGGTGGTCGGAAAACTGCCTGCCGGCCAGCCAACTTGAAAAAAAACTGTGGTATGGAGCTCTGCTTGAATTTTTTTTTTAATTATTTTTCTTTGAATATCATCAGCTTACTTGTCTGGCAAGTGCAGAAGTCTGGACTCTGCCAAACAGATACGAAGTATATTTAATAGTTAAATGTGTGCCCTTTCCCTTCTTGCTGCACCCATGTTGTCACTTAGCCCCTAGGAGTTATTTATTATCTTTCTGTTAATGTCAGGCTCGTTTGGGGTAACG
Organism: Ctenomys sociabilis; assembly: GCA_004027165.1. Lineage (NCBI taxonomy): Eukaryota > Metazoa > Chordata > Mammalia > Rodentia > Ctenomyidae > Ctenomys > Ctenomys sociabilis. The sequence continues at coordinate 32,531 of PVKA01007354.1, forward strand.
TGATGACTGTTTAGGTTTACATGACCCTCCTTGTCCTTTCCCTACCCCCAGATATGTATATATACATATATAAAATATGTATATATTTTACCTATATAAAATATATATATACATACATATATGTATCTATATTCCTTTGTTTCTTTGCCTGCTAAAACTGGCCATAAAGAGGGAGCTGCCTTCAGTACATAATGTGGAAGAAGAGTGCTAGGGAACACCATAGTAGAGGCTTTCATATCTGAATTTGGACCGTTTTCACTATAGAAGAATAGGAATTTGCCTAGCCCTTTCCTCCTGGGAAAGGACCCAGCTCTTCAGGCTCAACCATGCACTTGCTGTGCTGTGCAGCTTTGGCCAGCTGCCACCAGCGCCTACAGGAGCTGGTGCTTGTCCCACCTGGTTCGGAAGAGTAGATGGCAAGAGCTTGTACAGTTCAGCTTCCAGCACTTTGGGAACAGGTTAAAAAGGGAATCTCTTAAAATAAAAATTTATAGCTGTTTATACTCTTGCATGTTGAGTTCCTCAATCAGAAGCCTTACAGGTCTGGGCTCCCATCTTTATAAAGATGATTATTTAAGGATATTGACAGTCGTAAATTTTTTAAAACTCATTGACACAGGGAACATACATCGAATTTGATATTTGTCATTAATTTGAAAGCTGAAAAGTTGTTTTTTTCTAGTTGGGCAGTTGAGTAACTTTAAAATCAGCCACAGTATTTTTTTTCTAAATAAGCCCCAAAGTCCTTGCATAAGTGTCTACAGGACCCAGCAAGTTCTGTGGGTTCATCTGTAGGTACGGTAACCAGACAGAGTTCTTAAAGATACCACCTATCATCTAGCCAGTTTGTGACTCCCAGGTTTTCTTAGTTCTGGAATGAGTAAAGGTTGAATGAAGTATACAAAAGGAAGACCTCAAGAACTTGAAATAGATTCTTTCTTCAACCGCTAGGTTTGCATTCCATGCATCAGACTTTTATTAGAGTGCATTTTGTTTTTTTAACTGTTTGGCTTCCCCACTCTTAAGAAAGCCAGTTAGAAATTACTTTGGTTTTTTTTTTTAATGATCCACTTGTTAAGAAGCACAGCAGTCAGACAGGAACTTACTTCTAGGTTTGAAGCCTTGATACTGAGCAAGGACCTCAAACTGCAGTAGCACAGGACCCAGTGCTTGACTCTTTCATAACCACAGAAAAGCAGTTTTCTGCCAGGAGATCCAAGATGAGATGGGCGTAGGGTTTGTATTTACACTTCTGGGAAATGAAAGGCCTGTCAACCTAGAAATGGGTTTACTGCTTAAAAGGATGAGCAGGCAGAAGTTCTGTGGGGGAGATCAAGTGCTTGCCCCTGTAGTAAGCCAGCCCACCTCTCACTTCAGCATCATGCTACCAGGGGGATACACGGAGAGGGGCATGGATACCCTTTTGAACACTTGCAACATCAGAGTACCTCTAACAAGTAGGGTACGTTAGATTGCTGAGTCGTGGTCAATGGCTCTGTGAGATGTAATGGGGCTTTTCTGGGGTTTTTTTAGTAGTTTATTAGCAAGGTAGTATGAGATGGAGTACTACTTCATTGATTCCCTATCTTTGCCAAATTTGAATGTATCATTCTTTACCTCTTGTAATAACACTTCATTATGCTTTGGTTGCCTCTGTGGCTCTCCCTCATCCTACCAAATGTGCCCACCTATGAGAGTTGGGCCCAGAAACCCATTCAGGATCCTTCTGATAAGGAAAACAAAAACATAGATAGAGCTAGGTAAAGATTCAAATTTCAGGGGCTGGGATATAGCTCAGGGATACAGCTTCTGCCTGGTAAGCGTGAGGTCCTGAGTTTGATTCCCAGTATGGCATCCCCCCCGCCTCCAAAAAAAAAAAAGATCCAAATTTCAGCCAAACTCACAGGTCCAGAAAAATGCAATTGAACTGTATGAGGCAATATTTTCAATATTAACATGTTTATCATGTTAGTAGGGCCATACATATATGACTATCCCATTGGTTGGCTTGTACAACCAATGAGACTGTCACACATGTACCACTGACCAGAACATGTTGAACTTCTGAGGATAAATACAAACCAGTCACCTTGTAAAGGAAGAAGGGATTAAGGCACACAGTATTAGTCTGAAATAGTATTGATGGCCCAGAGGCTGGTACCAAAATTTGGTCCTCAGGCTTGTAGTTGGAGGGTGTTGGGACCCTATAATTCACTTGATAGCCTCATACACTGTATAGTAATGCCAAATTGTACTGAATAGTGATGGGAAATTACTGGGATAAAGACTTGTCTAAAAGTTTACAAACATCTATATTTGGGCCTGTTCTATTTGCTATATATCATAGGGCCTTCAGTGCAGCAGAGAGCCTCAAAGTAGACTGAACTATACACTTAATAAGGACTTGGAGAAAGCTGCTGTTAGGGTTTGTTGTTACTTTGCATTGTTTTTCTCTGTTGGTTGCTTGCTTTGCTGCTTTTCTTGAGTCTGTTATGTTTGCTTTAAGACTTGAATATCTTGGTAACTGACAAAGGTCTTCCTTGGTAGACTTGAATTTAAACATCTTGGTAACTGACAAAGGTCTTCCTTGGAGGACTCTGGCAATATTTTTTTTAAATGGCTGAAAGGACTATTAAAGTTAATGGGATGTGTTCATTGGGACCCATCTAAGAACGTGACATTGATCCTCCTTTTATCCCCAGTCTGTTCTGAGTCAGAGAGGAATCCCACTGTTCCCCCTTAAGAATTTATTCCCTCAGAAGGCTTAATTATAGCATGTCTGGCCTTGAACTGGGACTGTATTTTTGTTCAGATTGGCAAGATTTCCCTCCTTTTTTTAAAAGACAGCGTATACTGAAACTAACTCAACACTGTTTGCAGAAGCCAGGAGGGTTGGAATAACTTAGAGGAAACACTGAATTTTGCTTCTTATTCAGGTGCTAGGGAATCACATTCTCCCTTTCTTCTTGGAAAGCCAGCGTGCTCTGCTCTTATAGGTACCTACTTCCACCATCTACCATCCTTTCCTGCTTTCAAATCTTGGATATTGCCAAAGGAAGCCATTCAGCAGCTGCTGCCCCCCCCCCCATACATTTACTCTGGAAGAAGTGTCTTCCCTTTGACTTTGGTCCTGGGCCCTTATTGTGTGGTTAACTGCTCTTACCTGTTGCACTAATGACTATGATTCTAGGTTTTAAAGAGGGAATTTGAAGCAATAGGCAAATAGGGCTTGGATGGATTGGTCCTACACATATCCTGCCTTAAGCCGCTGAGGTGATGAGTCCACTGCTCATGTGACCCTCCACCTTTGTGGATCCCTCTTAGTTTGTGATCAATGTGTCTGTTTCATGAGGTTGTACAAACTTGACAAAAGTTAATTCTTTGGTTTGTATTCACTGCACTGTTGCACACTCCAAATGGCCCCTTGAATATTTTTATTAACTTGTTACACACATTTGTCTTTGATGTCTACATTTTTTTCCTAATGTCTTTTTTTTTATTTGGAAGATTACCTGCTGTTGGATTTAATAAATTGTTTACCTATTGATATTCTGAAAAAAAAAAGATGACTTTATTCTTGGAAAATGTTCATCCACTTGGGGCCTCTTCCAACATGACAGTATTGTAAAACAGTTCTTATGCTCTGGAAAGTAATCCAGACAGTACAAAAGGTACAAGGTCCCAGTACTTGTAGACAAATAGTCCTTGTAGGGATAAGTAGTTTTAAATAACTGAAAAAGTGAATCTGAGCCTTGTGTTAGGTTTGTGGCCCCTAGGTTATCAGTTTGCATTGATTAAAGGCAAAGGAGACAATCTGATGGTGCCACTATTATTTGACTATTGGCAAGGTAGGATCTTGTTTTACTCATTTATAAAGTGAAGAAATCGCACTTACTATTCTGTTAAGATTTAAAAGGAAGTCTTTATGAAAGTACCTAAGACATGGAAATGCTTGATGGTGCTCCAAAAGGGTATCAGATAAGTATGCAGGGAATCCAGGGAATGGGGCAGCAGGCATAGCATGGTTACAAGTGATATTCTACATCACTACCTCTCCTAGGGGTAGCTTTTCTCTGTGCCAAGATGGGGAAGGAGAGAGTTGAATATGATTCCCATGGTCCCCACTGCCTTTTTCTAGAAGGTTCTGGTATGGTGAGCCAACCCTTAGCTTTCTTCCACTGTCTTCCATCTAGCTGTTTACATTCAGGAAAGCTATTGACCAGGCACCTCACTCATTTCTTTGATGGAAGGCATTATGCCTCCCCCCCCCCAAGATGCTGGACCTTATACTACTGACTCCTAAAAAACTCCTAAAGACATCATTCCTTGATGTCTTTTTTTTTTTTTAATGAACAATATAGAAGGGTGACTTTTTTTCTCTTAAAAAGTAGGTCTCCAGAAATATTTCCCCTTGTCCTTGGGGCTTGTTTTTTCTGTGCTTTGGCTCTTCTGACTTACCAAGCTCTTGCCAGGGTCTTACGGGTTTGGGAAGCAACAAAGTGAAGATACAGACTTGGATGCTTGCGTAAAGTCTGAAGCTATTCCAGGTATTGCCATAGTGTGTAAAGTTTAGTTTTCAATTAGATGAGAGATAAGCAACTTTCACACAATTGACAGATGAGCTTAACTGTATATAGAATACACTTATTACCAACCAGTACAATATACTGAAGGTAGACTGGCAGGTCCAGGAGTTAGCCCTAGCCTTTTCCCTCCTGTCAAATCAAATTATTGAAGCAGATATTTAACTTGGAGAAGCATTTGGAAATCAACCCTGTAGCTCTAGGTTTAGATCCAGACTAGAAGGGTTAAGGAAAAGGTTAGGAAAGCTAACTTTCTCTGGACTTGAGGATATTGCATCTTGGAAAGTCCTTGATGCACTAACCTGGGTTTAGCATTCTTTTATGTTCTAACCATACTCAGTCTCTGCTTACGGTGCTGAGGAGGTCCCAGTAAAATACAGTAGTAAAGCAGTCTGCAGCAAAGTTTCTTAACTCTCAGTATGCAGGAATCCATCCTGACGGACTCATGAGCTACAAGAGTGTACTGTGAGATAGAAAAACATAGGTACCAACTCTAGTACATATTTGGACTTATAAAAAGAAGGCATCCTCTTCTATTGGGTAAATGATAGGTAACTGTGTAAAATTAAATATTTGGGAAAAGCCACCATAAGCCAGGATAAGTTCTAAAAAAAAGAAGTACTATATGTAAATTTTCCAGTGTGTATCTAAAGTTTAAATCAGTCAAGACTTTCTAAACATAAAAGCAAATAGAAGAAATCACAAAAGAATAAATTTAAGCTAGGTGTGGTGGTACCTGCCCATAATCCCAGCCCTTGAATTCCAGAGGCTGAGGCAGGAAGATCATGGCTAAGTGCAAGGCCAGCCTGCACTGCAGACTGAGACCCTATCTTAAACAAACTTACAGGACACAAAAAAGTTTTTGCAATAGTTGGCAGAAGGTCTGAAAATTCAATATGAAAAGTACTTGATTTTCCAAACAAAAAATGGGCAAAGAATATGGACAACTCACTGAAGAAAAAATTGGCCAAAAAACTCCTGGAGAAAAAAAAATTGGATGCCAATCTAAAGAATATTTTCAAATAAACAAGAATCAGATCAATTGGCAGAGGTTATTAAAATGATGCTGGTCAAAAGCAAAAACCTTTCTGGAATTAAAGGAACATAAAAGTTAATACTGTTTAATCCAGCAATTTATTTTAGGAACTTTTTAGAATAATAATGCCAAATGTGTATTATGTAAGGATACAGTTGGCAGCAGTCTTTGGGAACTTATGTGCTTTAGAAATCATGAGATCTCAATTATTACATAGGCATTTAAAACTGCTTTTGAGTGAAAATATCTGATAGAAACTTGTAAAATATTGACAATCATTTACTTCAGGATTAGATACAATTTTAATTTTCCTGGATTTTTCAGATGTCCATTTATTGGTGGAATCTTTGTAGGGAAGAAGTTATTAAAAAGGGGAACAAAGGAACACGAACATGGCTAGGTCTCCATTATTGATTGGCAGGAAATCCAGAAAATGAGAGTAATATGTTCAAAACCTGAATCAATAGTTCTTTTAAGAACTCTCAAGAATTGCCTTTTCCCCCCTAAACCAGACACCACTTCAACAGCTGCCTTGGCAGCTCTGCATTGGCTGCCTAGAAGGGTGTGGGAGGAAAAAATGCACAAACGCACTTATGAATGGAATGTGTGTTTTGCAAGAGGCCAAGTTGGCAGCTTTGGCTTCCAAAAGGTGGGAGCATGGACTGAAAGAACAGTGTATGCAGACCAAGGTCTCAGAGGCCTCTTGGTTCAGGTCCATCTCTATTTAGATTCTGGAGTTCAGGCCCAAGGGGTTCTGCTCCAACCATCAGAAGGAAATGGTCTTGCTACTTGGGGGAAAAAGAGGAGTGCTCTAAATTCTGGGAGCCGTCCTGTACTTGCTATTTATTGAACAATTTTTCTGGGCTTTCCCTAATTTAATCCTTAATCTTACGAATTAGGTACAAATTTCCCCTCATTTAGCTGGGGATTTAGCTCAGCAATAGAACACTTGCTTAGCAAGCTGGAAGCCCTGGGTTCAGTCCTTGACACCAAAAACAAAAACCAACTTGAGGAGAGGGAAAAGATGCTACCAAGGAAAAAACCTCTTATAGTATACTTGTCATTTTCCATGAAATACATCTTTGAGTTCTCCCAAGTTAGTAAATGTGAAAAGCCTCCTAAAAGCTGTGGCAATAGAAATTTTTACAGCAAATACAATTAACTTGCCCAAGAATATCCAAAAGCAAAGCTGAAGCTCCAGTCCAGGCCTGTTCATAGCCAACATAGGCACATATACTAGTCTCTTGGGACAAGAGCTTCAAGAGGCATCAACTAAACTGGCACAGTTCTGAGGCTCAGCTGGGCAGGGAGGGATCCACAACACTCAATGTTAGGTTGTTCCCAGGACCTTGCAACTGAAGTTGGCAGAAGATTATATGTGCATGCTCCAAATTGGAGTCCTAATCTCCAATCAAGTTCTTTGGTGCTAGCTCTATTGAGAGTTAGATCTTAAGTTACATTTAAAAGATTAAACATCCTAAATGGCCAACCTTGACATAGAAAAGCATTTGGCAAAACTTCACTTGTCAATTGCACTAGCCAGAGAGAAGTACCATTAACATTTTGGGAAACAGGCTTCTAGGTTTAGTTCCAAGACATTCCTAGCACCAAGGGGGAAAAAAAAAAATTTGTAGTTTTCCACACTTCATACAAATTTTACATATATGAAATACATATTGATCTATATATGTATCACAAAAGTGTATTTTCATTTATCATCACAGTAATCCTAAGCTTATTATCCCCAGAACTGAAATGATAATTCAAGTCATCAATAAGTAAACTGGAGGGCTGGGGAGATGGTTCAGTAGAATAAGCACTTCCCTGGCAGGTGTGAGGGCCTGAGTTCAATCTCTGGTTCCGCAAAAAAATTAAAATAAGTACACTGGGATTCAACATTAGGCACTTGGACATGTATGTACACACATTTTAAAATGGCTACCTAGCATTTCTAGCATATCTCTGATACGTGCATGTGTGTTTTTGTATGATTATTCTAGAGGGGCCGGGGAGATGGCTCAGTAGAATAAGCACTTCCCTGGCAAGTGCAAGGGCCTGAGTTCAATCCCCACTTCTGAAAAAAAAAAAAAACTATTCTAGAGATTGTAAGGTCTGATAATGAAGCAAGATTTTTGATTTATCAGTTCACTGTTTTGGAGGACAGTTAATCTCTATCAGTTTTGGAGTAGTATTCCTGTGTTCCGTAACCTTTCCAGCAGATTGTTGTCAGCTGATTAAAAAGCAAAGCACTGGTTTTTATTGACTTCAGTTTCCAGTTACCTAGGAAGGACAGCTGGTGTAACAGAGGCACCTACTGGTACAGGGTGGCACTGCATTCACATTCTGAGGAAGGAGGGATTCCTAAATGCACAACAGGAAGGTTTCTAGCACTGGTAAAAAGCTTTTTAAAAAAGTGATTGGGCAAGTGCTTGCCTGGCAAGTGTAAGGGCCTGAGTTCAATTCCGGATTCTGCCAAAAAAAAAAAGATCTTTCACTTTGCTGAACTTACAGATTTTTTAGTTCAGTCTATCCACCCCCCCAATTTTATGACAGCTGCCAATAAGAAAACAATTTGTCTTACAGAAAAACTTGCTTTATTCAAATATCTATTACACAACATTGACAAACTGCTTACTTGGCTGTTTTCTCCATACAAAAGTCATTTTTTCTGATATCAATATATATAATTTCATAGGAATGCTATGTGAAATTACTAAGAAAAAATACAATGGGTGTCTTCCTGTAAGATGAGGAATGCTTGAATTTTAGGCACTTAATGAGAATTTGTTCATGGCATGTAAGTGGAGCTGTCTGATGGATGCAGCTGCTCATGACAGGTAGAAAATGTCACATGGGAAGCACTGTGCAGACTCGTGCCTGTGGTGGGGCATCGCTCTTCATCATTTACTGCCATCAGTTCTAAGCCAGGGCTGTGAGCCACAAATGTTGCTGCAATAAAGGAGGAATGAAGACAGGTTTTTATCCATAGGGTTGAATGAATGGTTATAAATTCCTTGACTACAGGAGGTAAGGATTTGAGCATGTGCATACACCACAGCAAGAGGCAGGCAGGTTTATAAGAAAGCTATTTGCTGAGGATGGCTCAATGGAAAGAACAGACTAGTCCTAGAGGCCTGATTCAAATCCTACCTTTGCTACTTGAGGGTAAGACATTCTCAACCAAGCCTCATTTTTCAACTACAAAACTATAAATCACTATTTCACAGGGGTTTTCATGAGAACTACAGATAATAATGACCAATATACACTTAAGTCTTAGTACACACCAAGGACTGTAATAAGCACTTTGCTCAAAACACCTTAGTAATGCAAGAACAACTGCTATCTCCTCTTTGAAGAAACAAGTTTAGTGATCTAATGTGCTTCAGTCATACAATTGTATAGTGACAGAACCAGGCTATCAGTAATGGAACTGTCCTCAGAGTCCCTATAAATTGCAGTTAGTCTTTTGTTCATTAAACATCTGTAGCACCTACAATGTGCCAACACTAGTTCAAAAACTATAAAACATTAACTTATTTAATAATTTATGCTCAGTGGACTAAGCGCCTGCTTAGGCAAATGCAGGGACTAGGGTTTGATCTCCAGCACCACATACAGTGCTGGCCCTGCCCCCGGGTGCACTGAGCCAGCCACCAAGTCTGGGCATGGTGGTGCATGCCCGTAATCCCAGTGCTGGGGAGGCTGAAAACAGGAGGATCACTATGAGTCCGAGCTCCATAGTGAGACCCTGTGCCAAATACGATAATAATAATAATAATAAATAATAATAATAATAATTTATGTTTACAAAACACCTGGCACATTGCTGAAAATGTAGGAATAATCAAATACTCCTAGTTCTTTGCATCTTGTCACAACTATTCATGCAACTGGTTAAAGGGATAAGCAAGCAGGCAGAAATAAGGGCAAACACAGAATTTGTATATGATGTGTGGTTAAGTGCCAGCCTTTGATGGAATTATGAGGGCAAAAGAGGGGCTCTGGAGTCAGATCATCAAGGTTCAAAATCTGACTATGTACTTGCTAGTTGTGTGATCTTAAGTTGCTTAAACTGAGACTACTCTCCTTATCAAACAGAGATTCTAATACCCACAACCAAAAACACAGTACAATATTTGTTGTTTATTAAGTGTTTGATAAATTACAGTGATTATTACTATCTTCAAAATTGATTTCAGCAGCTACCAGAAATGTAAAAATTAAAAGCTGAGTCAGGGCCCTGGCTGAGAAAACCTGATGACTTTGCTTAGCTTTTTTCTTGAGCATTTGACTTCCCAAGTGCTCATTGGCAGCATGGAGAAGCTGCAGACAAGGCCCAGAGAAGTCAGCCACAAGAGGGTGACAGGGAAATGGATATTGCTACTAGGTTTAATCAGTATGGCTACAAAAATCAAAGCATGACTTTATATTTTTTTGGCCTTTTTTTTTTTTGTTTTTTTCAGAGTGACTTAGAAGAAAGAAGTGACTTGTGTTTCCTCACTAGGGAATGTGTTTCTTCTCTTTTTAAAGAGTCTTATTATCATGAATTGTCAAATTTTTCTCAGAATCTTTGCCTCAATCAGAACTTAAGCCTTTTTTTTGCTCCCAACCCCTGCACTCCCTCTCCCAAAACTTTACCCTCTACGGAATGTCCATACTATTTTTGGAAGGAGAATGCTCTAGCCCTCTCTTCATTCACAAAACAGTGACTGCAAACATAAGCATTTTACCTGAGAACATGAAGACTAATCCCCTATATCATCCTTCTTCCATACATACTGGCCCTAAGGCGTTATCTAATGGCAGATCATCTATCTGTCCATCCCTGCCTTCCGCCATGGCATTTGCTCTTAAAGAAAAAGCTTCATTAGCAACTGGTGGTCACACTTTTCAATTTTTATAAGATTGTTCAAAGTCTTACTGACCTAAGAGTCCCCACCCCATATAAATATCTGATATTTATTTCTGCTTCTTAAGTTACCTACTAGGTACACTATCTCACTAGTGACCCTCAAGTGCACATTACAAGGACTTTATGACAGGAAATGAATTTTTGATCCAGATTTCAAGGCCTATGGTATTTGAACTGCTACTTGTGAAAACCATCTCATAGAATGTAAGAATTATAAAGAGATTTTTTTTGTTTAGCTCAGTGTTTCTCAAACTTCTCCAAAAGGACATTGTCCTTTCCTTTTTTGCTCCCATCTATTTGAATCTACCCATTCGAACACCTTTTCCTGGCTTTTTGAAACGTAGCCTCACCATGTTCCCAAAGGCCAGCCTAAAATATATATTGACTCTGGGGATATAGATGGATGGGGGAATCACTATTAAAAGGGTTGAAAATTACTGACTCCAAATCCCTCATTCTATACCTGTTCCATAATATGCCTAAGATGTTTGATATTCAGACAGATTGTGAGGTTAAGCTCAACTGCCTATATTATAGGGTAATAATATCATTAAGCTTCTCTTCTGGAGGCTTAACAGCTTAAGTTTGCAGACCAAAAATTAGAGAAAAAGAAGGGCTACAAGGACAGCCAACATTTTGGCCCTAGCATTTCAAGGTCAGTGAGGACTCAGGACATAAGAAAACCTGTACTGTAGCATCCTGTAACTCAGTGATGTCCCAAATTTTCTGATCAAGGGGATTATGGGGCCACAGAGGAAAGTGATCAATGATGTACAGTGTGCCTAACAAGAGTCACATGGAGAGAAAACATTCTCTCAGGCTTTCACAGAGAGCAAACTGATCAAGCAATGGCTGTGACTCGTCCACATGGCTGACACTGACAAAGGATCTATAAACTGTGGTACAGAGTTTCAGGATAAATCTGAGGGGATCTGACTGACCTTGTCAGATACAAACAAAAGTTACATTTTTTGTTATATAGGTCTTACTTTATCTTGGTCTTAACCATCCAGCAGAAAAGTGTAATAATGAGGTAATGAAAAGTAAAGCCATATTAATATGCTGAGCTGTAAAGGGCTCAAGTCAATAACTTCTGACATGGCCAGTCCTATAGATAACTCACTACTATTATGGACTACTGGACTATATTGGATTATTTTGCTGAATTCACACACCTACAATATTCAAATGGCAATGGAATACTCATCTCTGACAAACTAAACAAAAAGGGATACAAATGAAGAACCATTTTGTATCTGTATATACAAAATAGGAGAGATGCACAGCTACTTTCTCTTAATTCAATGAGAAGAAAGATTTGTACCAATAGTGTTTGGGCAGGATATCATGTCTGTATCTTGTTCTATGAATAACCACTATGAAGACAACAATATGCAATGTATTGATTATTGAAACTGTCCTATTAATTGGTTTTGAAACACTCATTGCTATTTGTTTCTTAACAAAATTTTAAAAAACAAAAATTAAAAAAAAAAATCCCTCATTTTAGAACTCTATAATGGGAAAAATTCTCAGTTTCTTGAAAGATCGCTAAAGGAAGCTGGAACTAGACCAAGAGTCCTATTTCAGTAATCCTTAGACTTAGAATCAGCAAAACATGCCTTCAGAGTAAAAAGAGGCACTACTGGGGAAGGGGAAGGGAGACAAAAACTCCTGATATCAGGAGGAAAACCTTGATCATTCATAAGCTTGGCTTTCTTTTACTTAACTGGCTACTTCTTATGTGAGGGAGACTAATGAATTTAAGTCCTCTGGCTCTGAACTACAGCAACTGTCTCCTTGAAGGATCAATAAATGCAGTAATATAAGGCCACATGAATGTAAAATGGGAATATATTCCTATCTCTTAGAACTAAGAGGTTTAAGAATTAAGAGATAACTTGTGTAAGTCCTCATTATGGGCCTGGATATTAACAAAAAACAGCTAACAGTTTTTCTCCAAAAACAGCTTAAATCCAGGGGCCACAGTCAGGAGCAACAGCCCATCTCTGTCCTTACCTCTTGGATTCTGGCAGCAAGACAAGGCAGAAGATACCTGGGTTGCACACCGTGGTAGAACTTTACAATCTTCTGGCTCCAGTGCCATGCTGCTATCTTTGCATGGTCTGTCTTCAGAGTCTGGAATCAAAGGCATAGGTTAACACTTTACAAGAATACTCTGCTCATACTTGGAAGGGCTGCAACATTCTCTCGAGCCTTGGGATCCTCCTGTTGAAGCTAGATCACACTGCAAGCCTCCAGGATGACTTAGGACCTCCTCTGAGAAGGACAACTACTGTCTTTCTTCAGATGGGTCCTCCAGGGCCTCAAGCTAGGGAAGCCACATCAGCATTGAGGCCTGTAGTCTGCCCGCTGCACTAAGTATCTTTGTGATGATGGATGAGGCATGCACCAGCTCACACCATTATTTCTCTTCTGTTAAACATGGGTGATTAGGACAGATGAACAGACTAAATTTTCCTTTATGCTAAGGCAATTTCTTCTGAACCTGTCTAAGTATGTTTCTAGTATCTGATAGAAAAACAAGTCAGTAACTGTAAAAGTCAAAGCAAAACTAAAAATGTCCACCTATGAAGTCCAAAATTTACCTTGTACATTTATCTTGTGTACTTTGGGAAGCCCTAAATTAGATTAAGAGTTTAGCTCTCCATTCTCCCACTTTGGTCCTTCAAAATCCATTGGAAGATATCCTGAAGACTAAAAAACAAGTATGGTGGGGTCAGAAGTAGCAGAGAGCTGGAAGAAAATAATGTGTTTTGGGCGAGTGAAAGTAGACTGTGATATAGGACTAGCCAAAAAAAGAAACTGAAAGATCAAGTATCACTGAGCAGAACTCTCCTGACTGATCTCCAGAACCATGAGTCCTAGGTGCTCTAGAACAAACTAGAGCAGCAACCTTTCCCGTCTAAGCATTCAGTCACACAACATACCTGTAATGCCTGCTGTTCTGAGGAAGTTATTACTGGAAGCCCTGAAGACCTTGAGTTAGGTGAGAAGCCATTCATGGATGTGGCTGGGGCTTGGGCCCCCCTGCTTTACAGCTTCCAGTCCTTGCCTGTGAGAATGCTGACGGCCCTCTGGGCACAGCCAGAAGTTTTGAATTCTGAAAGCAAGAGCAGACAGTCATTTTCTGTTATTACTACTGTACATACATACACAAAACAACAGAAAAAAGACTTATGAGGTTACAGTGCCTTGCCACATACTTCTCATCTCCCAGTCTATCTTCATAGCAACATCCCTCTAATTTTAGAGGAAAGACATTAATGAAAGGTTTGAGAAAAGAACATGTTTAAATATCTACTATTCTGCACTCAGATCACATTGGAGGCTTTTATGTTTTTGTTTCACTTTAATAGCTATTAATGTACTAGTTTAATAGTTTCAAATTCTAAAAGTACAGAAATTTACAGTGAAGTCTGCCAAAACCACCTGCTTTGATTCTCTCTGAAGCTTTCTATTATTACTAGTTATTGTATACTGTTTTATACATATTTTGTAATACTAGTTCTAATTCTTTTCATGGTTTCTCCATGTCTCTTCTATATGATAATAATGTTATCACTTTGGATAGCAACCTTGGTCTTTATGGACTCAAAATCAGTGGTTGGTTCAATGTTGACTTTACAGGGAAGTTTTACTCAGTTCACATGCAGTTCAGTTTATAGGTAGAATCCTGGAAAGAATTAAGTTTGTGAACTGAGGTATCACTGTATTTTATCATTTAAAGCTGGTGTCCCAATCAGAAGGCCCATAGACCACATTCAACCATCAAACCAGATATTTTTTATCTGGTTTACATGAATTTAAGAATGTTGGGAGTCAACATGCAAAAATTGGCAGATTTCTCAATTCTCAAAACAAAAATAAACATGCAAAAACAGAAGATCAAGCATTCCTGACTACATACGTTGTAACTGAAAAAAATATAGTAAATGCCTAAGCTTAAAAATTTATTATACTGTGTTTGTATAAACAGTACAGTTAGGATAGATATGCAGTACATTGGCATAATTCTATGAGAAGAAATATATGCACTAATGGTGTTTGGACAGGATATCCTGTCTGCTTCTTGTGTTATGGATAACCATTGGGAAGATAACAGTGTAAAAAGAATTATTGAAATTGTACTATAATTCAACTTTGGAAAAAAAAGGTATGCAGCTACATTCTCTTAATTCATTGATCAGAGTCATCTGCTCTAATAGTATTTGTGCATGGAGTATCATGTATGCATCTTGTGCAACAGAAGGCCAATACGAAAACAATGTGCAATGTACAAATTGTTGAATCTGTCCTACTGATTTGATTAGGAACTGTCTCATTGCTACTTGTTCTTCAATAAAAAAAAAATCATTATAATAAAAGATACATTGCCATTAATCTCTCTTAAAATACTCCTCTTCAGTTATCCCTCCATTCTCGCCACTTTCTGTAGCAGCTCTGGAAGTCCCCTTTTGTGGGTGTTTTTATGAAATATGATCAAAAACACAATGAATGCTGCTGCCAAGTGCCATCAACAGAAAGGCAGGCTTGTGAAAATACTACACTGTGTCTTTTATCTACTTTATTCAATGGCTTTTCCCGAAATGACAATGAAAGGTAAATGTTTTGAAATGATTCAGGTCTCTGTTCCTGCATGTCTGCTGATAGTGGCTCTTCCCATACAGCCAGCAGCGATCCAGACAAGATGGTGAAGGTTGGGGTGAACAGATTTGGCCGTATTGGATGCCTGGTCACCAGGGCTGCTTTTAACTCTGGAAAGGTAGATGTTGTGGCCATCAATGACCTCAACTACATGGTCTACATGTTCCAGTATGATTCTACCCACGGCAAGTTCCATGGCACTGTCAAGGCTGAGAACGAGAAGCTCGTCATCAATGGAAAGGCTGTCACCATCTTCCAAGAGCAAGATCCCGCCAACATCAAGTGGGGTGATGCTGGCGCTGAGTACATGCTGGAGTCCACTGGTGTCTCCACCACCATGGAGAAGGCCAGGGCTCACCTGAAGGGTGGTGCCAAAAGGGTCATCATCTCTGCCCCTTCTGCCGATGCCCCCATGTTTGTGATGGGTGTGAATCACGAGAAGTACGACAACTCCCTCAAGATCATCAGCAACACTTCCTGTACCACCAACAGCTTAGCCCCATTGGCCAAGGTCATCCATGACAACTTCGGCATTGTGGAGGGATTCATGACCACAGTCCACGCCATCACGGCCACCCAGAAGACTGTGGATGGCCCCTCTGAGAAGCTGTGGCGTGATGACCATAGGGCAGCCCAGAACATCATCCCTGCATCCACTGGCACTGCCAAGTCTGTGGGCAAGGTCATCCCGGAGCTGAATGGGAAGCATGGCCTTCCATGTGCCCACTCCCAACATGTCGGTGGTGGATCTGACCTGCCACCTGGAGAAAGCGGCTAAATACGATGACATCAAGAAGGCGGTGAAACAGGCGTCAGATGGTCCCCTCAAAGGCATCCTGGGTTACACCAAGGACCAGGTTGTTTCTTGCGACTTCAACAGTGACACCCACTCTTTCACCTTTGATGCTGGGGCTAGCATGCCCTGAATGATCACTTTGTGAAGCTCATTTCCTGGTATGACAATGAGTTCAGCTATAGCAACAGGGTGGTAGACCTCATGGTCCACATGGCCTCCAAGGAGTAAGTGCCCCACCACCACCACAGCCCCGCGAGACCAGAGGGATGGAGAGGCCATGCTGTAGAAGTCACTGCCCTACTCAGCCCTAACATTGAGAATCTCCCCTCACAGCTTCCATCCCAGGCCCCCTAGAAGGGGAGGGACCTCGGGATCCCTGGCTCGCTGCCCTTGCACACCATCAATAAAGTCCACTGTTACCCCCCCCCCCCCAAAAAAGAAATGATTCAGGACATTCAGAGGCAGTTACAACAGCACAACTAAAGACAATATCTGCTTCAAAAAGTGGCAAGACAATGGGATAAGTGTGTCTAAAGCAAAGAGGAGTATTTTGAGGGAGATTAGTGGCAATGTGTTTTACTGTAATATTTATCACCTCTTATACATTCTTGTAGGTCAACAACTACTTCTGTTAATCAAAGGTAGAAAGGGTGAAGCTTGCTTCACTAATTATGTCTATGACCCCTCAAACCATCTGAATTTCTAACACTAATCTAGTAGATCAAAATCTGAATTTTCTGATTTCCTTATCTGATAAGTTTCAAGAACAAAGACATTAACTGAATTGAGCCAAAGCTCTTCAATATCCTCTTCAGAGCTCTGAAGTTACAAATTTTGCTTACTGGCCCAACACAGACAGTGAACATCTGTTTCCACTTGGTCTTCATGTATAAGAAAAACAATAGAATATAATGAAGAGGTGGATGTGGAAAGAGAATTAAAATCATGAGTTAAAACATGGGATAATCCCACACTCAAGAAATTTTTTCACTTGCCAAATGTACAAGAATCTGTATACAATGAGTTTGCTAAAATATTTGCAACAGAAAAATTTATAAAGCATAAACACTATCAGTAATAAGCATAGCATATAGTGGGATAGTACACAATCCTTAAAAATAAGAGGAATAAGATATATAGTGACATGTAAAACTGCCAAAGATGCACTGTTTGAATGAAAAAATAAAGTTGCAAAACAGCATATATGCCTGATTCCTTTTTTATAAAAATGAAACTGTTCAGAAAAATTTGTCTACTTACCCTTTTACCCATCTCCTCAGTGAGTCTGAGTGAATAAGATTCAAAAGAGAACTAGACAATGCTGAGGGGAAAGAGGGTCTCCCGATCAAAGACGCGCACAGAACTGCAGAGCCTGAATGAGGTAGGGCCTAGTATTCGTCTATCTTAGAAGGGAGCCACAATAAAATAAATAATAGTTGTCCTTTTATCTATATTAAAAACTAATTTGGGGACTTCCAGGTCTGGAGGAAAATGGCGACCAGCATTTTCTAGTCACCCAGAAAAGTCACAAAATCAATCAATAAATAAACCACACATGACCCAGCTGTGACATACTAAATAATCTCTAAATTAACTCTAAGTAGGAAAGTTAAAATTCCAACAGGTCTCACACAATCCCCCCAGTGTGTACTTCTACAAGCCTGCAAGTAATGAAAGGAAGAGAGGAGGTGCTAGGAAATTCAGTGAAAAAAAAAAGCAAGAAACATGGAATTATTGAATGATACACATACAAAACCATTCTCAGAGAGAACAAGTTCAATTAAATGTGAAATATATCACAAGTCAAGCAAGGAAGAGACATAATTAGGAACATAAAACCAAAAATTCTCCATTTCCTTTCACTGACTATAAGAAAGGTACTTGGCAGCCACCTGAGGTGAACAGTGCTTTGGGGTAGTGACTCAAATAGACATAAGGTAGGGCCCTTTGGAGACACTAGAGAAGACTAAAGGAAAGTAATGTGCAAAGCTGAATCTTATGCAGAGAGAAAAAAGACAAGGCTGTAACCAACCTCTCTCCAAAACACTGTAAACTTCTCTCTTTCTACCCAACACTACAATATCATTCTCAAAAAAATTGCATTTGAAAGAGATGCCAGTGAAAAGAAAAGGAAAATTCAGTGTTTTGGGCTTCTGACTGTGTTCCTCCTTTACCTGATGTAACAGTGCTTTCCTGGGAAGCTTCACACACCAGATATTTTCCCCAAGGATGAAAACAAGAGTGGACTGTGTGTCCAACATTCTGAGTAGTCAGTGCTGTCTGGGAAACTGGTTTGTCTTGTCTGACTTGAAGCACTAATAGGAACAGAGGGCTTGTGCAGAAGTCACTAAATAAAGAGTTGATCATTATGACATATCAGAGTGCAATTCCACAGGAAGATGTGAGAGAAAGCAAGGCATTACATGCTCTAAAAAGAAACACTGCCTAGGAAACTTAAATAGTCTGTAGAGTGCATGCATAATACCTGAAAAGACAAATCTTCCAATCAGGTTTGAAAGATCATGAAACTTCTAATTGGGTTGATTGGTGAAGGACTGTCTCTGTTGGAGACTGGAAAGTGAGTGGTTGCCAATGTATGGTGACCAATGCATGTTGCAACAGGATGTTATCACTGAAAGCTCTAAAAGATTCACTGGATTAGAAGTACTGGCTATTTTTGCGAATGCTTAAGTCCCAACAACAGCAACAACAAAATCAGAAGGCATACAAAGAAACAGGGAAATTGAGTTTAGTCAAAGAAAGTAAATATAACTCTAGAAACAGACTAAAGATACAAACATTTATGAGTGGTCCAAAAGAAGGCATCAAAATAAGCAGATGCTTCAGTCGGTGTATATGAAGTGGTGACATATCTACATATCCTCTATACACACACTTATGTAAATTTTGTAACAATCTCTGCATTATTTGTTTTTTAAATAGCCAGGGGCATGTGAGTGAGACTACCTGGGGCCCACCAGATCCCCATTCAACCCAAAACCCAGGCCCAGCGTGGAACCCTGCATCAGAACTCCCTGCAAAGAGGTTAGAGGCAAGACCTACCCAGCTGATTCAGGAGCAGAACATCTTGCCAGAGTGGCACAGAGAGTTCAACTCCAAGGACTACAGCAGGAAGAAGCAGAGCACAGCAACCAGACCCAAGCCACATCCACTTGGACCAGTTTGAACTTGATAGATCTGGACGTGGTGCTAAGTTGTTAACTTTATCTAAAGTTATTAGATAAAGGTCCAGAAGGCAGTGCTATACAAAATGACAAAGAGAAGGAGCAACATGCATGCAAGAAACAATAGCATAGAAGAAATTGGAAGTCACACACCTGAAATCTCTGAAATAATAGCATCTGAAGTAAAGAAACAACTGCAGAAAGATATAGGAAATCAGATCAGAAATAATTTCTGGAGTAAAAAAAAAATGATAACTATAATGAAAGAAGTATTAAGTGCTTCTAAAGAAGACACTGATAAAAAAAATAGAATAGAAAAATGATGGAATCCTTGAATGAGTAATATAGGAAAGAAAGAGAATGCATGAAGCAGATTCAAAATGATACACAGGAAATTAAAACCTCAATCATAGGCTGGCAAAACCATTTGAACAAAAGTGAAAATAGACTTTCAGACCTTGAAGACTGCAGCTAGTGAAAAGAAAAGATCTCTTAGAAACAACTAGGATGCAGGAAAAAATAATTCAACATCTGCAAGACAATGCAAAGATGAACAACATGAGACTAATAGGCATCAATGAGAAAGGAGTCAATACAAATGATATAAAAAATATAGGCAGAAGTAATAGCAGAAAACTTCCCAAATATGGGAAAGCAATCTGACATTCAGTAACCAAAGCATATAGAACTCCAAATAACATCAACCTTATTAAAACCACACACAGACATATAATAATCAAGATCCCAGAAATTCAGCACAGGAACAGTGTACTAAGTCACTAGAGAAAAGAAACATCACATTTAAAGGAAAACCCATCAGAATAATGGCAGATTTCTCTTCACAATCAAATCAAGAAGAGCATGGAGCAAAGTACTACAAGTTTTGCAAGAAAACAAATTCCAGGGGCCAAGGAGATGGCTCAGTAGAAGCGCTTCCCTGGCAAGCACAAGGGCCTGAGTTCAATCCCCTGTTCTGCCAAAAAAAAAAAAAAAAAAAAAAAGAAATTCCAACCCAGACTGATATATCCTGGAAAATTGTCTTTCAAGTTTAATGGAGAAGTAGAATACTTCCATTACAAAGGTCAACTAAAGAATTTCATGACAATAAAGCCAACCCTACACAGACTACTAAAAGATATTCTACAGTAGGCATCAAAATGACCACAACTCCATGAATGAGAATGGAAAGAACCACCAAATAGGGCAAACAATTGAGCACAGGAGAAAAAGAGGTATACAACAGAGGTCTTTCAATTATTCTTTTGTATACAACAACAAAGTATTTCCATCAGCATATTCTACACATGGACTTCCCTGAACCCTATTGGTCATGATTCTATCTGGGTCTACTGGGTGGATATCAAGGAAATAGCAGTAGCTCAGTCCCACAATGACACCTGGCCACCAGTAAGTGTCATGGACAATGTCCAGGTCCACCACATACTAGAACTTTGTGTGATATCCTATCCCCAAACAGTTAGAAGTGCTGCTCATATATTTACCATTCCAGTATTTTTGTTACGTTTTATTCTTCGTAAGGTTTTACTATCATGAAAACTTTCTCTGAGTTGATATTTTTGTATAAACCTAATCAAATACTATGTGAGAACTCTGAATTGATCACAGATTTATACATATGCTACATTACATTCTGGCCTCTTGGTTGAACTCGCAATTTAATTTTAATTTTGAATTTATTTTGAAATATCTAATTTAATTTTGAATTAATATTTAATTTTCTAAATGGTGTTCAGTTTAAATTTTTTGATTTATACTATTTCTTTAACTTACAATCTACTTATAAGACATGGTATATTTTCTCCTAGTATTAGAAACTTTAAAAGGTGTATTTCATTTTCAATTGACTTTATATTAGTTTTTGTCTTTTACACACACACACACACATGTGTGTGTGTGTGCGCATGTGAAAAAAGATGTATATAACTTAAGATTGATACTGTTATATGGAAATCTTCAATGACCATTTAACTGGGTTCATCTAATGTAATTACATTTTACATAGTCCTGTATCACTACCATTTTGAGAGCTCTCTATTCTTCATCCAGGACCATCCAGCAACTTCTCTTGCCTTCGGGATTATGGTCTTTGTTTTTTTCTATACACTATGTCTAGAGATATTAGAATATTTTGAGTTTGCATAACTGGAAAATATTTTACTTTAAGTTTTCAAAGCTATGTTTGCCAAGTATAAAATTCAATGAGGACAGACTTTTTTCTTCAGTCCTTTGAATAAATAAGTCTAGTTTTTTACCTACTTGCTCTTTTTTTCTCTAATGTGGAATAAGATGCTATTTAATTTTGTTCTTCCACAGCTAATATTTTTTCTATGTATATGCTTTAATGATTTTTTCTTTATAATTAGTTTCGGAAAATTTCATTTTGTGTACCTTGACATGATTTTATTCATATTTCTTGTGCAAAAGGTTCATTTTTCTTGGAAATGTGGTGCTATAATTTTAACTAAATTCAGAAATTTTAAATCTTTAAATATCTATTGCCTACCCCATTCTACTTTGAGAATTCTAATTATATGAATACAAGTTTCTTGATTTTGGCACAGAGTGAACTATTCTATGACTGATCTGCAAACTCTTCCTTCTTCATGTTTATTTTAGACAATTTTTACTGTTACATTAATTTAAGTTTGTAAATATATATATATATATATTTTTGCAGAACTGGGGATGAACGCAGGCCCTTGCGTTTGCCAGGTAAATGTTTATTCCACTGAGCCATCTCCCCAGCCCCTGTAAATAATTTTTTACAATGTGCAATCTATTATTAATCTCATGCTATGTATTCATTTCAGAAATATTTTTCTAAAATTTACTCTGTCTACATCTTATATCTTTCACATTTCAGTATTTGCCTGTAATTTTTAATTTGCTATATAATTATTGATTTTCAATAAAGTTAATGATAAGTTAAATTAATTTTGGTTTTTGAGGTCAATGGAGATCAAGCACTAAAATCACTTAACTGTCAAGTAACACCCTATAGATTTTCAGAGAGAGTTTATCAGAAAACAAAACTTCCTTTCAACTATTTGACAGTTGTTAGATAATGAATGCAAATGTGCAACTCTAGGACAAGGAAGATAATATTCTGTTGACTGAATACCATAAAATTAGCAAATACAGGGCCTAGGAAATAGTTCAGTAGTCTAAGCACCTGTCTGCAAGGACCTGGGTTCCATCCCTGGTACCGCATGCTGTACCAGCACTGGCCACGAAAATCAGGTGTGATGGCACAGGCCTGCAATCCCAGCACTGGGGAGGCTGGAACAGGAGGATCACTATGAGTCTGGGCTGCGTAGCAAGAGCCTGTACCAAACAAACAAATCAATCAATCAATCAATCAATCAATAAAATAAATGATTTTTAAAAAATGACTAGTGAACACAGAAGGGCAAAAAACTATGCGCTAACATTGTATAATTTCAGTATTAAGATATAACAAGGTGTTGTGCCAGATTTCTTTGATAATATATATGTAGATAAAACCTAAGTAAGCAGAAGCTATGGGCTTTTCTTGTTAAATCTTATTTCATGCCGGGCATGGTGGCGCATGCCTGTAATCCCAGCACTCGGGAGGCTGAGGCAGGAGGATTGTTGTGAGTTCGAGACCAGCCTGAGCTACAAAGTGAGCTTAAGGCCAGCCTGAACTGCATAGTGAGACCCTGTCTCAAAAAGACAAAAAAAAAAAATAAAAAAATTAAAAAAAAAAAAAAAAATCTTATTTCATGATACTTCATAGGTCTAGGGAGAGCTGAAGGTGATGTGAAAAACACCTGGTAAGGTAGTCCAGAATCCTACCATCAGGTCTGACTAGTTCATCCATAATACAGCAGTCCCTTACAGCTACCAGTGAGATGCATGTTATTCTTTCTCCTTGAATGTAAGGCACTGAAAGACCAGAATACAGTCTGCTGAAATGTGAGAGCTACTGCTTCCTGATTATCCACAATAAGTCATCTGCCATCTATTGTCAACTACCAAACTCACTGGAGCAATAGGAAAGATGTTTGCTTCCTGTAGGACCTAGCATGCATGAAATGTGCTGGGCTGTTGATTGTTATACTTAAGGGAAGAAACACAGATCAACTTCTTTGGGAAATGATATCCTTGAGGAAAATGAATGTTAAAAATATCGATCATAATTGCATCTACCATACCCAAAGTGTACTTTAGGGTAAGTACCAGTAATAAGTAATTTTTTATTAAGCATACTCTAACTTTATGAGGTAGCCTTTATTATTAATACCTTCACAGAAAGAGAAGCTGAGGATAAGCAGAAAAGGGACTTATCTACCAACTATTCCCTGATACGTCAAACTTTAAAACTTTAACTTTTATCCAATCTATCTCAGGCTTTCACAGAGAGCAAACTGGTCAAGAATGGCTGTGACTCATCCACATGGCTGACACTAACGAAGGATCTACAGAGTGAGGTACAGGGTTACAGGATAAACCCTGAGAGGACTTGATTGACCTCATCAGATGCAAAGTTACATCTTGTTTTATATAGGACTTGCTCTATCTCAATCTTAACCATCCAGCAGGAAAGTATAAAAGTGGGGTATATAAAATAAGGCCATAATAATAAGCTGAGCTGTAAATGGCTCTAGTCAACAACTTCTTCGCATCACCCACTATTATTGTGGACTGCTGGACTGTGTTTGATTGTTTTGCTGAGTTCAGGGACCTATAATAACTGAATGACAATGGAATGCCCATCTTTGACAGGACTAAACAAAAGAAAAAGGAATACAAAGGAAGAACTATTCTGTGTTTGTATATACTACAGGTAGGATATGCAGTACTTTTGCATAATTCTATGAGAAGAAAGATTTGCACTAATGGTGTTTGGACAGGATATCCTGTCTGCTTCTTGTACTATGGATAACCACTAGGAACATAACAATGTAAAAAGTATTAATTATTGAAACTGTACTACAATTCAGCTTTAAAAAAAAAGATAAGTATACAGCTACATTCTCTTAAATCGTTGATTAGAGGCATCTGCTCTAATCGTGTTTGTAGCTAGAGTATCATGAATGCACCTTGTACAACAAAAAGCCACTACGAAAATAATGTGCAATGCATTAATTGTTGAATCTGTCCTATGAGTTTGATTTGAAACTGTCTCATTGATATTTGTTCTTCAATAAAATAAAATACAATAAAGAATTAAGAGCTGCGCATAGTAGTGCACACCTATAATCCCAGCACTCAGGAGGCTGAGGCAGAAACACTGCTACAAGTTCAAGACAAGTCTGAGCTACTTAGTGAGTCCAAACCAGCCTGAACTTCATAGCAAGACCCTGTCTCAAAAAGAGAAAAGAATTAAGGAACTGAGTGTTGAGTACTAAAACAGTACTAAGACTGTCTTTAAAAGAAGATTTGCTAAACTTAGGCAAAGTAAGACACAAAGAATGGAGAGCTGGGAAATCCTGCTTTTGATTATCAATGTGTAAAACTAAGGCAAACATATGGTAATTAAGGCAATCTTCATGGCAACAGTAATTATATACTTGTTCAAAAGACAGGAGTAAACATATAATATTATGTAAAGACTTGATTAAACATAGTAACTAGTCAGAAAATGTATGTTTCTTCTTCATGTAAAACACAAATCCAAATTTTCTAAAATGAGAGTAAAACAGCCTACTTTCAGGTACTGAAATCAAACCCTGAAACTGAATGTCCTGGTTCAGTAGACTCAAGAAATCATCTTCCATTAAATCCCAGTTTGCAGCACTCCAGATGAAAAATCAAGAATATCACTTACTATTTCACAGTCAGGTCCAAAGAGAGGACTGTTGTCTGTTACAGAACCATTACACTTGGTAGGTACAAAGTTTTTATAGTCAGGAGAACCTAGGAAGAAAAGGAATATAATATTTACCTTCAGAACTAAAGACTGCATGCAAGACTCTTAACACTCATCCAGGGAATAGTTATTTCAAAAGCAGAAGCGATTTCTGTCCTTAGTTTGTTTGTTTTTTTTTTTTTTTTTTTTTTGTACTCATTTTTATACTCTTGAGAAGACAAGTATGGTGAAACACACTAGTAATTCCAGTACCAAGGGAGCTAAGGCAGGAGGATTGCCATGAATTCAAGACCAGGCTTGCTAAGATAGTTCAGCAGAGTAAGCACCTACTTAGGCAAGAGCAGGGACCAGGGTCTCTGGCACCACAAGCTGCACCAGCCCTGCCCCCAGGCACACTGAGCCATCATGACCAGGTATGGTGGCCCATGCCTGTAATCCCAGCACTGGGAAGGCTGAAAATAGGAGGAATCACTGTACCAAATACATTAAAAAAGAAAAAAAAGGCTGGGCTAGTGAGTTCAAGGAAAAGCTGAACTACAGTGATATCCTGCCCCAAAAAAACAAACTACAAAAAATTGAAAGTGAGAGCTTCCAGTTTTAAGATATTGTGGGCCTTGGACTTTCCAATAATTACCAAGTAGCAACTTTTCCTCTTTATTAGAAGAGAAATTACAGCAAAATCATGTCTAAAGCCAAAGTCAATGAATTCTTTCTATCAAGAGTGAATGAATAGGGTCGTGAGATAGCTCAATGAATAAGCACTTGCCTGGCAAGTGCAAGGCCCTGAGTTCAATCCCCAGTACCGGGAAAAAAAAAAGAGAGAGAATAAATAAAATATATGTGTGGCATTTGAAAATATGGAAGAGATTGTATCATAGTAGATATCTAAAAGAATTGTAGAGAAGGCAGAAGATGCGAGTAACATTCACTATCTGCACCCTTCCACCGATTTCTTTGAAATCTCTATTCAGAAGTTTATGTACATTTTTTGGAATCATAAACAAAAAATTCTGTATCATTGCGCAACTACAGGTTTAAGATATTCCTTTCATTGCATACCCTAAGTCAGTGATGGAAAACCTTTTAGAGCTTTCAATAATAACAAACAGCCCACTGTGGCATGTGTGCCATATGTTTACCACCATTGCCTTAAGTCAATAAACAGGCATATTTAGCTCAATGATCCAAAATATTTCGATCAGTGAAGATTTCTACCTTTAGACAAAAGCTGAAACAGCAAAGCTCACATGGAAATATCATTTGGAAAAAAACAAAGGAGAACATGAAAACCTTTGGCCAATTCCAATCACCTGGTACCTTAGAATTTCCAACTAACTGCAATTAAAAGAAACTATGGTTGAATCCACAAAAGAAAGGCACTGCTAAATCTGGGAAAGCTTGTATTTACTGCTTACCTTATTTGTACTATTCATGGAATTAAAAACAAAATTACTAATATTTTAAAAGTATTTGTGTGTCAGATTTTTGTTGTTGTTGTTTTGGTAGAAGGAATTAAACTCATGACCTGACTTGCCAGGCAGGTACTGTACTGAGTTATATTCCCGGCCCTGAGTCAGATACATTCTAAGCACCTTCTTTTTCCTCAGTAATGGAGGTTGAATCAAGGGCCTTCCCACAGAACTATATTTCTAGTCCTCTTTTTCAATTTTAAGAAAGGGTTTAAGTCACTAAATTGCCTTAGTTAACCTCCAACTTGTGAGCTTCAATCTCTTAAGAGTGCTGAGTATACAGTCATAAGTCACCATGCCCAACTGCTAAGTACCTTTTTGTCCACTAATTTTATTTGATCTCCATGGTAATTCTGATATAGGAACTAAATTTTAATTGCATTTCACAAATCACTTCCTTTACTTTAAAAGGAAATGTATAAAGAATGCATAAAGCACTAATAGTTCAGTAACAAAAAGCCCAAATAAAAGATAGAAAAAGCTTGAGATGGTGGCATATACCTATAATCTCAGTACTCAGGAGGTGGAGGCAGCAGACCAATATGAGTTCAAAGCCAGCCTGAATTCCATAACAAGATCTTGTTTCTAAAAACAAAAAATAGAGAAAGAATCCAAATAAACATTTTGCCAAAGATATTCACATGACAAATACACACATGAAAAGATGCTCAAGATCACCAGCTTTAACTGAAATGCAAATCATAAAAATGCATGAGATACCACTTTACCATCTACCTAACATGAAGGATTATTTCTTTTTTTTTTTGGTACAGGGTCTCACTACATACCCCACACTCATAGTGATCCTCCTGATTTCTGCCTCCCTAGTACTATGAAAGACTATTAATATTGCTATTATTAACATTAATAAGTATGGTTGGTAAGCATGTGCAGAAATAGGAAACATCAACATTGTTCGTGTGAATGTAAAATACGTAAGTGGCTTTAGTAATCTGACATTTTTCAAAAAGTTAAACTACAGTTATCATATACATCATTCCATTAGGAGACATTCCTAAGTATCTAGGAGAAATGAAAGCACATTTTCATACCAAACATTTGTACTCCAATGTTCACAACAGTCATTTGTCGTGACCAAAAAGTAGAAACAAAGCCTAATGTCCATCACCTGATAATAAATAAAATATAAAAGGCACAGAACATCATTAGGTAGTGAAAATAAAGTATAATACAACCTATAGCATGGATGAACCTTGAAAACATCATGCTAAGCAAAGGAAGCCAGGTTTTTGTTTGAGTCAGGGTCTCACTACACAGTTCAGGCTGACCTTGAACACACTATGTAATCCAGACTGATCTTGAACTCACAGCAATCCTCCAGTTCCAACCTCCTGAATGCTGGGATTACAAATATATGCCACTACACCCAGCAGGAAGCCAATATTAAGAGATCACATACATCATGATTCCATTATATCCAGAACAGGTAAATCTACAGAAAGCAGACTAATGACTGCTTAGGGTAAGGGAACTATAGGGAAATGACAATACAGTATTTATTTAGTGTGATAAAAGTATTCTAACATTGACTGTAATGATGGCTGTACAACATATTAAATACTGAAGATATATTTTGGGTGAATTACATGAAACATTAGATCACAAAATTCTTTGTTGAAAGTTGAAATTTAATCATCACTGTTATAATTAAGAGGTAACAAACTAAAACAAATTCATTTTTAATTAAATTCTTGACACATATGTAACTGATCAAGACTCTTAAGTCAGTAGTAGCAAACCCATGGCATGCATGCTACCGCAGGCTATTATCACTGAAAACTCTAAAGGGCTCACCATCTCTGCTCTAAGCCAATACCTGCTCTATCTGTTAAAGTAATGGAGATTGGGAGGCTGGGGACATAGCTCAGTAGAATAAGCACTTGCCTGGAAAGTGCAAGGGCCTGAGTTCAACCCCCAGTTCTGCAAAAAAAAGAAATGGAGATTGGCATGGGGCAGGGGATTAGAAACATTAGGTGTTAAAACGTTAAAGACATTACTGATTCTCATATATATTCTAATATACTAAGAAATGATAAATGAAAAGGAATAAAAAGGAGTAGGAGTAACTTCTCATTAAATATTTTAAAAATATTTAGGATCATGTAATATTTAAAAAGATCACTTTATCAATCATGCTGTAACACTGGGGAACAATACATTTCAAATACACTTTTGTTAATAGAAGATGGAATAATAAGAGTAACCCTTTGGAGAGTAGCCAGAAAAAAATAGTTTTCAACAATATTTAAATAGTTAAATATTCTTACATTGTTAGTAATATTAGATTAAGTCTACAGCAACCTTGTAATGGAAAGTGAAATGGTTGCATTTCTTGCATTGTTAGAAGGCACCTGGTCAAGCCTACTTTATTTGAATCATGGGGTTATCAGGCAGGTTGATGTTGGCTTTTAAATTAGCAGAAGGTAAAGATCCTATAACAAGAAATGCAATCAGATAGATATTTAGTATGTATATGTAAGAATTTCAGAAGACATAACTCCTAATGTGTGGGGTCTTGCAATCTAATACAGTTTTAAGAACACAAGAAGAGAGAAGGAAGAATATATTTCAGGTTAGAGTGGTAAGATATTTCAAGAAAATAAAAGATTAGCAGAATCTTGAGGAAAAGGCAGAATTTTGATGGGATGGTGAGAATATTTCAAGAAAGTAAAAGATTAACAGAATCTGGAGGAGGGAGCCAGCCAAATAACTCAGTGGATTAAAGCTCCTGCTTCAGTAGACCCAGCTGGTTCCCTGCCCCTGGGGTGTGCTGAGCCAGCAATTGAGACTGGGTGTGGTGGACCCTGCCTGTAATTCCACCTTCTGGGAGGCTGAACACTGGCAGATCACTATGAGTCTGATCTACATAGTGAGATTCTATAGACCCTGTGCTAAAACTCAAAAAAAAAAAAAAAAAAAAAAAAAAAAAAAAAAAAAAAAAAAAAAAAAAAAAAAAAAAAAAAAAAAAAAAAAAAAAAAAAAATACAAGCTGAATCTAGATAGATACCTGGTGTGTTAGATCTGTCCCTTATAGGGCCTGCCATTACCAACAGTTCATTTTAACTAAATTTATACCAGTCCTAACCATCTACTTACTCAACCTATCCCTTAAGCAGCAATCATCATTATCTGGATTAAGGGTGTGGACCTAGCTAAAAATCAAATAATGATTTGCTACTCCTTGTCAAGATGAAACAATGGAATTGTTTCATACTGCCTGCATACAGCAATTTTAACTAGAAAATAAGCTGGTAAGCATGCCAGGTAACTTAAGAAAAACCATTGCAAAATAAAAAATAAAGGGGGTGGGGATACAACTCAGTGGAAGACTTGATAGAGAATAGAAAAAGAAATGACAGGGAAATGACAGAAGAGCATTTTAAGAAAGATTAACTTCAAATATTAGTGGAAAATGAAGTATAGTGAAAATAGAAAATTTTGTAAAAGAAATACGACTACATAATGGGTTATGGGTTGAAATGGTAGAAAGAATGAAGGCAAAGGGACATATAAAGAGAAATACAAGAAAAACTGGTACAGCATGGTGACAAAATAATTCAGTTAAAAAAGGTATTTTCTTTTTGTCTTTTTTTGAGACAGGGTCTCACTATGCAGTTCAGGCTGGCCTTAATCTCACTTTGTAGCTCACGCTGGTCTCAAACTCACAACAATCCTCCTGCCTCAGCCTCCCGAGTGCTGGGATTACAGGCCTGTGCCACCACGCCCAGCTCATAAAAAAGTTATTTTCTTATTATTACATGCTTGGCAATGCTCTAGCCATTAGGGATACCCTAATAAACAAAACCAAGAGAATTTCCTATGGAACTTAAATTCTCGGTGAGAAAATAGACAGTAAACAAGCAGATGAATATAAGAGCAACAAAGAAAAGTAATAGAGAAAAGAAGGATAAGGATTTCTGGAGCAGAAAATGGGTTATGATCATATATTTATATAGGGTAATCATGGAAAGCCTCTGCTTCTGAATGCAGACCTAAAGAAACAAAGGAGATGAGACTGAGGATAGGCAAAATAAAATAATTCTAAAATTCAGGACTAGCATCTTTTTTTTTTTTTTAATTAATTTATTTATTACACTGTCTCGCTACACCTCACGGACTCTTTTTTCTGCGGGTGGGGGGTGGGGGGTGGGGTCAGCTCAGCCCGCACGGCATGTGGTGCTGGGGATCAAACCGCGGTCCCTGAGAGCTTGCCTAAGCTTGTCAAAGCAGGCGCTTTAGACTGCTGAGCTATCTTGCCAGCCCCAGGACTAGCATCTTAAAGAAAAATATACCAATAGAAAGGTTCTACAGAAAGGAGCCCATTATTTTGGAATGAAAAAAAATATTTTTTAGCTATGCTAAGGGGACAGTGGAATATCTAAGCAATAATATCCGAAGGCAATTGCAAATACAGACCTACAACCTGCAATATCACATTTAGAGATAAAGAAATAGGTGTCATCCATGGAAGGTAAAGTTGGGAAAAACAGATGAAGACTCCAAAGGAAGATCAGAGTGTTATGATTATGCTTAAGGACTTTGATATTTAGAATGGAAGATGAAGCAAAGTCATTAGGATGATAAATAAATAGCTATAACCTCTGGCTCCTAAATAAAATCTAAAGTACTTATGATCTGCACTCAGAGCCTGTAGGATGTGGCATTAATTTGCCTCTCTAGCCTCAACTCTCACCATTGCCCTCTCCTGTTCCTCTCAACAACCTAACAAGCTGTATTCTTCAGTCATGTCAAATTGCTTTTTCCTTGTCTTTCACAGTTCAAGACCTTTACTTAAACCTAAATTATAACTATTGAGAAGTTATCTTACTCCAAGATAAACAGATAAAGCACAGTACATGTCAACGTAAGCACAGATACAGATCAAATATGAAAATCTATTGGAAGGAGAGGTAAATAATGTAAAAGTAGGAAATTAAAAGATACTGCTGAAGCCGGGCGTGGTGGCGCATGCTTGTAATCCCAGCACTCGGGAGGCTGAGGCAGGAGGATTGTTGTGAGTTCGAGACCAGCCTGAGCTACAAAGTGAGCTTAAAGCCAGCCTGAACTGCATAGCGAGACCCTGTCTCAAAAAAGACAAAAAAAAAAAAAAGATACTGCTGAGACAAAGGATAATAGGAAGCATAGTTCTACATAGAAAGAAATAACTAGTTACTCCTTACTTTTTCCTACTGCTTCAGTGTGATTTTGTTTGGTTGGTTAGCTGGTTTTTTGAGACAAGTTCTCACTATGTACTTCAGGCTGATCCCCTTACCATGGAGCCCAGGCTGGCCTCAAACTCTCGGGGAGCTTCCTGACTCAGCCTCCCAACTGCTGGGAATATAAGCATGCACCACCATACCCAGCTGCTTTAGTACAATTAAACAAATACTACTTTTTTTTTTTTTTTAACAGTATCAGGGATTAAACCCAAGACCTTTGCACTGAGCAACATCCCTAGTCCTTTTTTTCATTCTGAGACAGGGTTTCCCTAAATTGCTGAGGCTGAGCTCAAACTTGGAATTTTCCTACTTCAATTTCCCAGGCACTAAGGTTACAGGTATGCACCACTATACCCAGCTATCGGATAGTTTCCGAGACATGAACCCTCCCTGTGGTTTCTGCTAACCTCTCTGGGTACCTGCCAATTTCTCCTCTAAGAAAAGTGCTTTTCTGCTCAAGTCAGTAAGAATTCAATTTTGTTGCTTACAATAAGTAAACTACTAATAAACCTGATAATGACCTTATCCATAAAATCAATAGGCAAAGCATCAAACCAGTACTTTCACTGGTCTTGGGCAGATCTCCAGCTGTTTTCTTTTGCAGGCCAAGGATATCAACTAGAAAATTAGATGATGGAGGAGGCAAGCAGAGTTTCTGAACATATATTAATAGGTTCTTTCAAAATTGTTTGAAAATAGTTGAATTACTGAAAAGTCTGGACTCCTTAGTTCATTGCTATCCACGATCTAGACCTCAATTGCCTGCATTATAGTATAAAAATTTCTAATATTAAAAAATGACTAGGTAAATGAATCCACATTCATTACCACCTGGAATTTTTTGTTTCTTTCAATGTTCCGTAAAAAGGATAAACATTATAAGAATGTAGAAACACAAAGCATAGAACAGAAAGAATCAGCTGTACTTAGAGAATGGAAGGCCTTAAAATGTACTGATGCCTTGGTGCCCATTGGAATGAATGGGAGAGAAAGAATCCTCCAGTTTTCTGTACAAGGAGCTGGAAAGGCACGAACCTGTAAATGTAAAGAAAGAAAGTTCCCTATGTTTTTCAAGTTATTTCCATATCTATCGTTTCACCAGGGAAAAGAAGTTGAGAGCTCCAGCCTCAGACTCACCTAGGCTTAACTTGTAACTCTAGCATTTACTCGCTGTAACCTACATTTCTTATTGTATCAAATGGGATTTAAAAATCCATCTCTCTTATTGATAAAGTGATATATACAGTATGATATTGAGACTGGCACATAGAAGGTATTCAATAAGTGGAAGCAATAAAGAAAATACAGACTAAGCAAGAAAGATAAAATTAGGGCCCATCATCTCAAATGCCTTTAAAAGTAAATGGATAAAACAGGGCACTAGGGAATGGAGGTGGCTATGGGAATATAGAGATGTCAGGTCTCTTTTAAGATTACAATTGATGTTCAACTCCAGATAATGTTCTAAGGATACCCAATCTTGCAATTTTTTTTTTTTTTTCCAGTACTGGGGATGGAACTTGGAACCTTGCACTTGCCTCGCTGGCACTTATACCACTGAGCTATCTACCTGACCCATGATTTTTTTAAGAGATAGATAAAGATTTTATGTAAGTTTTACAATATTTTAAAATGTCATACCTTGCATAAAACAGGACATTATCAACCCAGGAGCTAGATTATAATTTGGGAATAGATGTTTTGCCTAGATTACCAAAGACAAATCAGAGTTAACTCTAATTTCGGCATAAACTGACAATGTCTTTTGTTGTCTGTATCCTCTGTCACTTATTCAACTGGGAAGCCATGGAGAATATTCTCAGATATATGCACTAATCAGGATAGAACCCCTAAAACAAAGTTTTTTTAACTTACATGTCTGAATGTAAGGCAAGTGACTCATTCCTTGAAGAATAAAAACCACCACATTGTTTAGATGGTGCTGGTAAAAAAATCTGGCACCAACTGTTGAAAAATCAGAATATAGCTGAAAGTAAAGCCCTCAAGTCACTTACAGTTCACAAGTGAAGCATAAAAAGGATGGCTAATTAAATTTTTCATCAACATTTTCTGTGCCTAGAACTGGAAGAGACATTACTGCAGAGAATTCAATTAAAGATCTCTTGAGATGCATGTATCTAAATCTATACTGTCCTACTAAATTTTTTAAAATTAGAACTAAGCTCATTTACTAAATTCATTTTATGATCCTTAAGACTTATTCCCCAAGAGCACAAACTACTTTGTAGCCCTTTCTATATAAGTTAATCACAACTCTGGCTTCAGTGTAGAAACACTGACAGACTGATAGCATTTGTTGATGAGAAAGACTGCTTCATTGGTTAGTTATCTAACCAATTCATACCAATCTCCTCTAAGGAGATGTATACATTTGAAAATACTTTTATTGGCATTTAAAAAAATAATTTTCAAATGGATGTGGTAGAGGAGCATGTGAGGCTGACATAGGAGGCTCAAATGATGTTTCCGTCTTACCTGGGCAATTTAATAACTTTGACAGATCCTGCCTCAAAATATAAAAATACCTTCCCCAGCATTCTCCAGTCCTGGCCGCCACTCCAGACCCAGCACAGCCCTCCCTGCAAGTGAGAACTTCCAGGCCTGCCACACTACACAGACCTTTCCCAGCATTCTCTGCTCCTGCCCTGATGCCCCGGGCCCAGCACAGCCCACCTGGGGAGTGAGAACTTCCAGGCTTGCAGCGCTAGAGAAACCTTTCCCAGTTCTCCGGTCCTGTCCTGCTACCCCAGACCCAACACAATGTGCCTTGTGAGTGAGAACATACACCACCCTTTTGGGAGCCCTACAGACCTGAGAAAACCCAGGCCTGGTGGGCGTGTGGGAGAGCTTCTATGCTCTCCTGCCCCTCCACACCCAGGCCAGGCTTGGCATACAGGCCTGTGGTGAAACTCTGCAGCTGAAGTCCCTGCACTGAGACTAGAGTCAAAACCACGCAGCTAATCTAGGACCAGAGCATATTGTCAAAGACGCAAAACAGGCTCACCTCCAAGGACAGCAACAGGAAGGAGCTGAGCACAACAGCCAGACCCAAGCCAGGAACAACTACATGAACTAGAACTTCGAATAACAATACCTGAATTTCATAAGGTGCTAAAATTAGAACTCCTGTCCTATTCAATATAGTTTTGAAATCATTAGCAACAGCCACTAGAAAAGAGGGAGAAATAAAAGGAACAAGAATAGGTAAAGAAGAAGTTAAATTATCACTATTTTCAGATGACATGATACTTTACTTGGAAGACCAAAAAAATTCCACTAAGAAGCTGCAAGAATTGATACACAAATTCAGCAGCATAGCAGGATATAAAGTCAGTACTCAAAAGTCAATAGCATTTCTCTACAGCATAGCAGGATATAAAGTCAGTACTCAAAAGTCAATAGCATTTCTCTACAGCATAGCAGGATATAAAGTCAGTACTCAAAAGTCAATAGCATTTCTCTACACAGATAGCAAACACACTGAAAGGGAAACTATAGAAACAATACCTTTTACAATAGCACCAAGGAAAATGAAGTAACTTGGAATTCACTTAACTCAGGAAGTCAAAGATCTTTTCACAGAAAATTACAACACCCTAAAAAAAGAGATCATAGAGGATTTCAGAAAATGGAAAAATATTCCATGCTTCTGGATGGGAAGAACCAACATTGTGAAGATGGCCATACTCCCAAAATTGTTGTACAGGTTTAATGCAATCCCTATCAAACAGCTACCAACATACCTCCCAGTCCTAGACAAATCATTCCTACAATTTATTTGAAACCAGAAAAGACCTAGAATAGCTAAGGCAATCTTGGCCAACAAAGACAAGGCAGGAGACATCACAATTCCTGATTTGAAATTATACTATGAAGCTACTGTGATAAAATCAACATGGTACTGGCAACGAAATAGACCTGAGGATCAATGGAATAGATTAGAAGACACAGAGACCTCTGCGAACACAATCAGCCATCTGATCTTTGACAAAGGGGCCAGACGTGCTTACTGGAAGAAAGATAGCCTCTTTAACAAATGCTGCTGGAAAAACTGGCATTCTACATGCAGAAAACTAAAACTTGACCCAGGTCTATCACCATGCACTAAGCTAAAGTCAAAATGGATTAAAGATCTAAACATTAAAACAGAAACACTCAATTTCCTGGAAGAGAAAGTAGGAGGAACTCTTGAAGACACAGGGGTAGGCAAAAAAGTTCATGAACAAATGTATTCACACGGGAAACATTTTAAATAATTAACAACTGAGATCAAGACTTCTTGAGAAGTTTCTGCATGTCAAAAGAAAATGTCAACGAAGTGAAAAGACAACACACAAAGTTTTTTTAAAAATCCTAACTAATAAGCACACAGACAAGGGTCTGTGCTCTAGAATATATAAAGAACTAAGACATATTAGGGCCCTCACATTTGAAGACCCAATCCAGAAATGGGCATCTGAGATGAATACACACTTCTTAGAGGACAATTTTTTTTTTATTTTTGTCCTATTGAAGTACAAATATCAATGAGACAGTTTTAAGATACCTTGACAAGATGGATTTGATAAATTAATACATTGCAAACTGTTTTCATGTTTTGGTATCATAGAAGGTGCATACATGATATTATACTTACAGACATTATTATACTATATGTCTCTTATCAGTAAATTAAGAGAGGGTAACTGGTTGCGTATCTTATTTTTTATACCTGAATTACATCAAAGATTCAATAATTAATACTTTCTACCTTGCTATTTTTGTAGTGCTTGTCCATAGTACTAGAAGCCGACATAATATCCTGTCCAACCACCATTAGTGCAAATCTTGCCTCTCATAGAATTATGTAGCATTATCTATCCCAACTGTACTGTTCATGCACACACATCATGATTCTTCCTTTCTATACCCCTTCCTTTGTCTACACCTGTCAAAGATGGGCACTCCATTGTCATTCAACTAACTTTTGTGCTTGAACTCGACAACAAAATCCAACACAGTCCAGCATTCCACAACAATAGTGAGTTGTCTGAAGTTGTCGACCATAGCCATTTACAACTCAACTTATTATTATGGCTCCACGGTGTATACTTCATTTTTATACTTTCCTGCTGGATGGTTAAGACCTAGATAGAGCAAGACCTATATACCAACACATGTACTTTATGTTTCTTATGAGGTCAGTGAAGTCCCCTCAGGGTTTATCTTGTAGTCCTGTACCTTATTCTGTAGATCCTTTGTCTGTGTCATCTATGTGGATGAGTCACAGCCAATGCTTGACCAGTTTGCTCTCTGTGAGAGCCTGAGAGAAAGTCTTCTCTCCATATGACTCTCCCTAGGCACACTACAGAACTTTGATCTCTTTCCTCTGTGGCTCCATAATCTCCTTGTTCAGAAAATTTGGAGCTCAACTGAATTTCATGATGTTGCAGTACAGGTTCTCCTATGTTCTGAGTCTTCACTGACCTTGAAAGGCTAGGGCCAAAATGGTGGCTGGCCTTGTGGCTCTTCTGTTTCTCCAGTTTTGATCTGTGAACTTAGGGTGTTAACCATCCAGAAGAAAAGCTGATTAGTATCCTGCAGCATATGCCATTTACTTTGCCTTATAGGACTCAATTGATTTTAGTTGCTGTTGTACGTTTCCATTTGTATTTCTGCTTTTCTCTTCTTATACTAGGGAGACTATACAATATTTACATGTGTGTCTGGTTTATTCCACTTATGAGTATATGTTCAAGTGGCATCCACTTCAGTATAAATGCTTCAAGCTTATCATTCTTAATAGCTGTTAGAGGACAAAATTAAAGAAGCAAATAAATATATGAAAAATATATTGCTAGCCATCCGGGAAATGCAAGTTAAAAAAAACACTAAGATATCTCACTCTAGAAAGAATGGTTATCATAGAGAAATCAACCATCAAAAAATGTTGGAGAGGATATGGGGAAAAGGGAACACTTCTCCACTGCTGGTGGGAATGTAGACTGCTGCAACCATTGTGGAAATCAGTGTGGAGACTCCTCACAAAAGTAGGATTGGATATCCCATTCAAGCCGGCTATCCCCCTACAGGGAATTATCCTGCAGGAACTGAAAACATCACATTATAGGGATATATGTGTACCTATGTTTATAGTAGTACAATCTGTGACAGTAAATCTTAGAAACAACCAAGATGCCTGTCACATGAGGAATGGTTGAAAAAGTGGTATTTCTATAAAATGGAGTATTACTCAGCTATAAAGAATGATAAACTTGAAGCATTTTATTGAACTGGATGCCACTTGAACATATACTCATAAGTGAAATAAACCAGATACACATGTGAAAATATCACATAGTCTCCCTAGTATAAGAAATCAAAAGAAGAAATACAAATAGAAATGTGTAACAACAACTAAAAAGAATTTAGTCAGATAGGGTAAAATGAACTGCATATGTTGCAGGGTACTAATCAGCTTCTCTCCTGGATGGCTAAGGAGATGGGCATTCCATTGTCATTCAGTTATTATAGGTCTCTGAACTCAGTGAAACAATCAAACACAGTCCAGCAGTGTTGGACTAAGTTCACAAATCAAAAACTGGAGAAATGGAAAGGCCGCAAGGTCAGCCAACATTTTGGCCCTAGCCTTTCAATATCAGTGAAGACTCAGAACATAGGAGAAACTGTACGGTAACATCATGGAACTCAGTAGTGCCCCACATTTTCTAATTAAGGAGATTATGGAGCCACAGAGGAATGTGATCAATGATTTACAGTGTGCCTAAGGAGAGTCACACGGAGAGAAATCTTTCTCTCAGGCTCTCACAGAGAGCAAACTGGTGAAGCAATGGCTGTGACTCATCCACATGGCTGACACTGATAAAGGATCTACAGAGTGAGGTACAGGGTTACAGGATAAATCCTGAGGGGACTTGACTGACCTTATCAGATACAAAAGCTACATTTTTTAAATATAGGTCTTGCTTTATCTTGGTCTTAACCATCTCACAAAAGAGTATAAAAATGAGGTGTATACAATAAGACCATAATAATAAGCTGAGCTGTAAATGCTCTAATCAACAAGTTCTTTAGATAAGCCACTATTATTGTGGACTGCTGGACTGTGTTTGATTGTTTCACTGAGTTCAGGGACCTATAATAACTGAATGACAATGGAATGCCCATCTTTTACAGGACTAAATAAAATAAGGGGGATACAAAGGAAGAACCATTCTGTGTTTGTATAAACAGTACAGTTAGGATAAATATGCAATATTTATGCATAATTCTATGAGAAGCAAGATTTGCACTAGTAGTGTTTGCACAGGATATTCTGTTGGCTTCTTGTACTACTGACAACCACTAGGAAGATAACAAGGTGGAAAGTATTAGTTATTGAGACTGTACTATAATTCAGCTTTAAAAAAATAAGTATACAGCTACATTCTCTTAATTCATTGATTAGAGACATCTGCTCTAATAGTGTTTGTAAGTAGAATATCAAGTATGCACCTTATACAACAAAAAACTACAAAAACAATATGCAATGCATTAATTATTGACTCTGTTTTGCTAATTTGATTTGAAACTGTCTCATTCCTATTTGTTCTTCATAAAATAAAATAAAATAAATATAAAGTTAGAACTGACCAAAACTCTACACCAAAGGTCACAGGTGAGAGCTATAAAACAAGATAAAAACAGGGAGCCTAATGCAATCTCAGGCCTCGAGCCCACCAATGATAAGTGCAAAGGACAGTAGCTCAGCTGAAATGACTGAATTAACAAAGTTGGAAGCAAAGAAACAACAGCAGAAAGGTATACAGAAATTCAGACCAGAATTAACACCTGAAACAAAAAAAGAAATTTTCAAATACATAGCAGTTGAAATAATGAAGCAAATCCAGAAATGTATGGGGGAAACCTAAGGCCCACACAGAACAAATGCAGAGAATACTATTCCAGCTGAAACAGATGAAATAACAGCATCACAAGTAAAGAAACAACAGCAGAAAGGTAAAGAGGAACTCAGAGCAGAATAATTTCTGAAATAAAAAAACAAACCTTTGAAATCATACCATCTGTAGTACAGAATCAGTTCTGGAAATATATGGAGGAAACCCAATTTGGAAAAAACT
The DNA here is from genome assembly GCA_004027165.1 of Ctenomys sociabilis. NCBI lineage: Eukaryota > Metazoa > Chordata > Mammalia > Rodentia > Ctenomyidae > Ctenomys > Ctenomys sociabilis. The sequence continues at coordinate 72,418 of PVKA01007354.1, forward strand.
CTGCAGTAAAAGAATTATAGCTACCTCTAAAGAAGAAAATGACAAAAAATTGAGGAGATTAGAAGTATGACGGATTCCTTGAATGAGCAATACAGAAAAGAAATAGATCGCATGAAGCAGAGTCAAAGAGATATAGAAGAACTTAAAACCTCAATCACGAGTTCACAAAACTGTCTGAGTGAAAGCGAAGACAGAGTTTCAGATCTTGAAGACGCTGGTGCAGTTAGTGAAAAGGTGAGAAAGGATCTCTCAAAAACAAGGATGCAGGAAAAAATAATCTATCACCTGCAAGATGATATCAAGATGAACAATGTGAGATTAATAGGCATCAATAAGAAAGAAGGAGACAACACAAATGATAAAAGAAGAATATGGGCAGAACAGCAGAAAACTTCCCAAATATGAGGAAACAATCTAACATTCAGGTAACCAAAGCACATAGAACGCCAAATAACTTCAACCCAACTAAAGTCATACCGAGACATATAATAGTCAAGATCCCAGAAATCCAACACAAGAATACTATACTGAAAACTGCTAGAGAAAAGAAGTAGATCACATTCAAACGAAAACCCATCATAATTACACCAGCTTCTCTTCACAAACCGATGAAGGCAAGGAGAGCATGGAGCAGAGTTCAAGTCCTGTATGAAAACAAATTCCAGCCCAGATGACTATACCCTGCAAAACTCTCTTTCAAGTTTGATGGAGAAGTTAAATACTTCCATGACAACCAACAACTAAAGAATTTCATGATGACAAAACCATCCCTACACAGGCTACTGAAAGATGTTCTAGAGAGAGACCACAATGACCAGAAGTACACGAATGAGAACAGAAAGAACTCACTAAATAGAGCAAACAATTAAACACAGGACAAAAAGGAGTGAACAACAGCAGGTAAATAACATGTCAAACATAAACACATTTCAATTATAACCTTCAATGTACATGGACTCAATTACCAATCAAGAGAAATAGACTGGCACAGTGGATTAGGAAACAAAACCAAACAATATGCTGTATGCAAGAAACACACTCAACTCAAAAGACATTCATAGGCTTAAAGTCAAAGGATGGAAAACAATACTTCATGCCCCAGCACCACAGAAAAAAAGTAGGGGTAGCAATCCTATTTTCAGACAGCCTCAACTTCAAACCAAGAAGAATCAAATGAAATAAAGAAGGCCACTATATACTGCTTAGGGGAAGAACTCAACAGGAAGAAAATACTCATAAATCTGTATGCACCAAACACAGAAGCACCCAACTATGTAAAATAAATTTTAATGGAGATGAAAAATCTACTCTCCAATACCACAATCTTAACAGCATACCTAAATACCCCCTTATCCCACAAAGACAGGTCAACCAGACAAAACTTAGCAAAGAAGTAGTAGAACTGAACCAGAACCTGGAACAAATGGACCTGGTGGACATATAAAGAGTGTTCCACCCAACCACAGCTGAATACACATTTTTTTTCAGCAGCACATGGGTCATTCTCTAAAATAGACCACATGCTGGTACATAGGTCATGCTTAAGTATATGCAAGAAAACAGAAATTATCATAATTTCATGCACATTATCTTTTGCAATGAAACTAGAAATAAATGACAAAAGAAACCAGAAAAAAACCCTAAATACATGGAAATTAAACAACACCTTACTCAGCAATCAATGGGTTACAGATGAAATTAAACAAGAAATTAACAATATATACAATTCAATGAAAATTCAACCACAATTTATCGGAATTTATGGGATGCAGTGAAAGCAGTTTTCCGAGGGAAGTTCACAGCTATGAATGTACACACTAAGAAAATAGAACAGGAACAAAAAAACTCTAATGCAGCACCTCCAACATCTAGAAGACGAGGAGCAAACCAAACCCAGAGCCCAAAGATAAGAAGAAATCATAAAGATTACAGCAGAAATTACTTCAATTGAGACGAGGAAAACAGTTCAAAGAATCAACGAATCAAAATGCTGGTTCTTTGAAAGACTAAATAAAATTGATAAGCCACTAGCTAACCTCATCAAAAAGAGGAAAGAAAAAATTCAAATACAAGCAATAAGGAATGAAAAGGGTGTAATCACCACAGACCCAGTGGAAATTCAGATGATTTTCAATAGCTACTTTGAGAATCTTTACACTCACATAAAAGAAGATACAGATGAAATGGGCAGCAGATTCCTAGGAATACAAATTCCCAAAACTGAATCAAGAAGATAGAACAACTCTCAATAAACCAATAACAGCCAATGAAATACGAAATGTAATAAAAAGCCTGCCGACAAAGAAAAGTCCAGGTCCTGATAGATTCACAATTGAATTCTACAAGATATTTACAGAAGATATAATCCCTATACTCCACAAACTCTTCAATGAAATTGAAAAGGAAACAGTTCTCCCAAAATCATTCCTGGAGACAAGTATTATACTGATACCAAAACCAGGGAAAAACACAACTAAAAAAGAGAACTACAGACCAATCTTACTGGATGAACATAGACGCAAAAATCCTCAATAAAATCCTAGCAAACAGAACACAGCAAATCATCAAGATCATACACTATGACCAGGTAGGATTCCTCCCAGGGATGCAAGGATGCTTCAATACTCGCAAATCTATAAATGTAATACACTATATCAATAGAGCAAAAACTAAAAACCACATGATCCTCTGAATTGATGCAGAAAAGGCTTTTGACAAAGTCCAACACTCATTCATGTTCAAAATCCTACACAAAATTAAAATAGAAAGCCTCTACTTCAATTTGATAAAAGCCATCTATGATAACCCAGCGGCTAATATAATTCTAAATGGGGGAAAAAAAACTGAAATCTTTTACTCTTAGATCTAGTACAAAACAAGGATGTTGTCTATCACTGCTCCTATTCAATAGTTTCAGAATCATTGGCTAGAGCCTTTAAAAAAGAGGGAGAAATAAAAGGAGTAAGAATAGGTAAAGAAGAAGTTAAATTATCACTATTTTCAGATGACATGATATTACTTGAAATATCAAAAATACTCCACTAAGAAGCTACTAGAATTGATACACAAATTCAGTAGCATAGCAGATACAAAGTCAATACTCAAAAGTCAATAGCATTTCTCTACACAGATAACAAACACTCTGAGGGGGAAACTATAGAAACAATTCCTTTTACAATAGCATCATGGAAAAGGAAGTATCTTGGAATTCATCTAACTAAAGAAGTCAAAGATCTTTTCATGGAAAATTATAGTACTCTGAAAAAAGAGATTGTAGAGGATTTCAGAAAATGGAAAGATATATCCTGCTCCTGGACAGGAAGAAACAGCATTGTGAAGATGGCCATACTCCCAAAATTGTTGTACAGATTTAATGCAATCCCTCTCAAACTACCAACAAAATACCTCCCAGACCTAGACAAATTATTCCTACAATTTATCTGGAACCAGAGAAGACCTAGAATAGCAAAGGCAATCCTGGCCAACAAACACAAAATAGGAGGCATCACAATTCCTGACTTGAAATTATACTACAAAGCTACTGTGATAAAATCAGCATAGTATTGGCAACAAAATAGACCTGAGGACCAATAGAATAGACCAGAAGATGCTGAATCTTCTACCAACACAGTCAACCACTTTATCTTTGACAAAGGGGCCAAACATGATTACTGGAAGAAAGATGGCCTCTTTAACAAATGGTGCTGGAAAAATTGGCTCTCCACATGTCGAAAACTAAAACTTGACCCAGGTCTATTACCATGCACTAAGCTAAAGTCAAAATAGATTAAAGATCTATGTATTAAAACAGAAACACTCAATCTCCTAGAAAAGAAAGTAGGAGGAACTCTTGAAGACGACATAGGGGCAGGCAAAGAGTTCATGAACAAACATGTATTTGCACAGGAAACACCTGAAAGAATTAACAAGTGGGACCACCTGTAATTGAGAAGCTTTTGCACATCAAAAGAAATTACCAATAAAATGAAAACCCACAAATTTTGAAAAAATCCTAATTCATAAGCACTCAGATAAAGGTCTGCTCACTAGAATTTATAAAGAACTAAAAAATATCAGGGCCCTCAAATTTAAATACCTAATCCAGAAATGGGCATCCAAGATGAATACACACTTCTCAGAGGATGAAATTAAAGCGAATAAATATATAAAAAAAATACTCCACATCACTAGTCATCCGTGAAATCCAAGTTAAAACAGTAATGATATACCATCTCACTCCAGAAAGAAGGGCTATCATAAAAAAATCAACCAACAACAAATGTTGCAGAGGTTGTGGGGAAAAGGAAACACTTCTCCCCTGCTGGTGGGAATGTAAACTGGTGCAACCATTATGGAAATCAGTGTGGAGACTCCTTAAAAAACTAGGACTGGAAATCCCATTCAAACCAGCCATAACCCTATTGGGAATTTTCCTGGAGGAACTGAAAACATCATATCATAGGGATATATGTGTACCTATGTTTATAGCAGCACAATTTGTGATAGCCAAATCTTGGAAACAACCAAGATGTCTGTCACATGAGGAATGGTTGAAAAAGGTGTGGTATTTTTATACAATGGGGTATTACTCAGCTGTAAAGAATGATAAACTTGAAGCCTTCATATTTAAGTGTATGCCACTTGAATATACACTTATAAGCAAAGACCCACATGTGCAAATATTGTATAGTCTTCCTAGTATAACTCAAAAGAAGAATTGAAAATAGGAATGTATAACACAATTTAAAGGAAAGCGAGAATTTGAGGATTGGACAATGAGGAGAGGGCAAGGAGAAATCCTGAGAAACATGACAGAGGCAAGACCATTCATTTATACACACTAGATGGTTAAGACAATGATCCCAAGAAACATCAGCAGATTTTTGAAACTAGCAGTTAAGTGGCAGGATTCTTACCCCAACTAACTATATATGCTACCTGTGAACCAAGCAACTTCACTGAATTTACAAAGTGTAAGAGAAGGATCATGCTCCAAATGCCTGTCATTCTGGTCTTCTAAATATGTACTTCTTGTCATGACATACCAATTATTACTATACTGCCCTTTTTAAAAGGGTGGTAAATGAAAAATAAGACCAAAAAAATGTCACAAGACAGTCCTGCTACAATGCTACTATGCTGTATATGGGTGGATTTCTAAATATCTATATAAATATATGTAACTGTTCACTCCTATTTTTAAAAAAAAAATTTTTCTTCATATTCTGTACAGACTTAGAGTGTAGTATCTCAATACTTGATGGAAAAACACATGTTCCATGTTATGCCTATGATGTCTGATATTTAGATATATGGTGTGGGTAAACCGAATTGCATATGTTGCAGGTTAATAATAAGCTTCTCTTCTGGAGGGTTAACAACCTAAGTTTACAGATCAAAAATTGGAGAAAAAGAAAGGCTGCAACGTCAGCCAACATTTTGGCCCTAGCCTTTCAACATCAGTGAAGACTCAGGACATACAGAATTTGTACTATAACATCATGCAACTCAGTTGTGCCCCAAATTTTCTGATCAAGATTATAGGGCCACTGAGGAATGCGATCAATGATGTATAGTGTGCCTAAGGACAGCCACATAGAGAGAAACTTCCTCTCACACTTTCACAGAGAGCATATTGGTCAAGCAATGGCCATGACTCATCCACATGGCTGACACTGAGAAGGGATCTACAAAGTACGCTACAGGGTTACAGGATAAACCCTGAGGGTACCTGATTGAACTTATTTGATACAAAAGTTACATTTCTTTTTATATAGGTATTGCTTTAACTCGGTCTTAACCATCCAACAGAAATGTATAAAAATAGAGGAATATAGTCGTATTAATATACTGAGCTGTGAATGGCTCAAGTCAACAGCCTCTGTAGATAACCCACTTCTATGGTGAACTGCTGATCTGTGTTGGATTGTTTTATTTAATATATATA
>PVKA01007355.1:0-31329 GCA_004027165.1 Ctenomys sociabilis
TAAATAGTATCTATCTCCATGCTTAAATGCACAATTTTAATTTCCAATAACACAGCTATAAAGTTACTTTTCTCGGTAAACATTAGACTTGTGAGTATAAAATGGATTGTGGATCTGTGTTTATTACCATTTTTTAGTTGTGAGTACTAACAATGAAAGCCGTATTAGAAATTATTGATAATTATTAAAAATTCAAGAACAAAAGCAAAGTATAAAGATACTTAAACTTCTTAAAAGATGTAGATGGTTTTATCACTTTGTATGTAACAAATGCCTCCAATGTAGTAACTGGTAAAGGAAAAGAAATTCTGCTACAGAAAATAAATGATTTTTAAAATCTAAGATCAAATCTACATATTCTTATAAAGACTTATTAAGTTAGGTATTTTCTCCCAGTGTGCTTAGCAACAGGAAATACTAAACTCAAACAGTTCAACCTATCCTTAAAATTGTCCAGGATATGTGATTTTACAACTATAAATGAATGAATGAATGAATAAATTTCCACAAATATAATACTATTCTTAGGTTTACTATCTCAAAATTCAGAAGGTATCATGAAATACATATCATCTTAAAAGAGGAAATACTCTCAAGAATCACATAGTCAGAAAATATTAAAGCTAATTTTTATTTTCATTATTACATTTTTTTTGTATTTTAGGGAAGGGTCTACAGGGTTTTCAAGATCTCACTACTAGATCAGACTGTAGTGATCCACCTATTTATAGCTTCCCAAGAGCTAGGATTACAGGCACCCACCACCACGCCCAGTCTCAATTGCCCTCTCAGTGTACTCCAGGGGTGGGGGCATGGCAGGACTGGGAATCAAACCCCTGGCCCCTGCACCTGCTTGCAGGTGCTTTAGTCCATGAGCTATTTGGCCAGCCCTTAAAGCTAATTTTTAAAAAGCTCATGTAGATACCAGTCTTTGCCTAAATAAAAACAGGAAATTATTGAAGAATGACTCTGGTTGTATTTTGAGCTTTTTTGTTCTTTGTTTTGCTACTTCAGGCTGCCTTATGGGCAGGTCTCGTATAGCTTCTGGATCCGGGAATCAAACCGCAGTCCTATGTGCCTTTGGTTCTGTTTGGAACTCTACATATATTAGTCTTCAAAGAATACGTATAATTTATCTATTGTTGTTACTCCTTTTTCACAGATCAAGAAACTGACAAGGAGTCTTCAGTCTTCCTAAAATACAGTAGTGGAAGAACATTTAGATACAGAGTTTGGCCTCAGTTTCTGGATTCTTAATCATTGAGTTCTTGACAAAAGATTTGACATATCAAAAGTTAATGATAAGGGCAGGGGAAATGGCTCAGTGAAGTAAGCGCTTCCCTGGCAAGTGCAAGGGCCTGAGTTCAATCCCCAGTTCCACTAAAAAAAAAAAAAAAAAAAAAAAAAAATTAATGACAAGCTGACTAGCATAATTAAAGGAGTTTGATTCCATAAAATGTTAAGACTAAACTAGGCATGGTGGCACACACCTGTAATCCCAACATTCTAGAGGCTGAGGGTCACCAGACTTGGCAACATCATGATTTTAAGGCCAGCCTAAACTACAAAGTGAGACCCTATCTCAAAAAAAAAGGATTTGAGACTCAGTATATATCATACACCTTCATTTAGAGTGTTACTGTTTTGTTTTTTGTACCAGGAATTAATCTCAGGACCTTGCACTTGCCAAGCAGACACCGTGCCACTGAGCTATATCCCCAGTCCCATTTACAATGTTTTAAACACAAAAAACTGAGAGGAGAAAAATACAAAAAACAGGCAAACACCTTTAGACCAATAGGAAGTGAAAAAAGAAAAGAGTATTTTCCTTAGGTCAGCAATGACAGGGAAAGCATGCAGCTTTATTTACAAAACACACTATTGCCTCATCCAGCTCTAGCTCCAGGGCCAACCTTGTTGCCACAGAGGAAACTAACTTCCTCTCCAGAAATCAGTGATTCTTAGTCAGAGGTGGTTCTTCCTATCTGGGGGCCATTTTGGGTATGTGAGTTGAGTAGGGTGGTAGAATATTTTCCAAGAAGCATGAATGTTAAATATCCTCAGTACCCTGACCTGTCCAAAATGCCAATAGAGAGGGCCCAGGAGATAGCTCAGTGGAATAAGCACTTGTCTGGCAAGTACAAGGACCTGAGATCAATCCTGGGTTCCACCAAAAAAAAAAAAAAAAAAAAAAACCAATAGATGCCAAAGGAGCAATTCTGTGTGGTAAAAGTGTGTTCTTTCAAAATTCTATTCTTTTGCTACTTAAAAGAACAAAATAAAAAATTGAATATGTCACTGTTAGGGAGCAGGGAAGAAACAGGGCACAAAGTCAAAGGACAGAAAGCTTCAGATTAGCAGCTCTATAAAAGCTATGCATAAAATGGAGACTACAATTAACAATATTGTTCTGTTTAGGATTTTTATCAGAAGATGGGGCCGGGGAGATGGCTCAGTGGAATAAGTGCTTCCCTGGCAAGCGCAAGGGGCTGAGTTCAATCCCCGGTTCCACCCAAAAAAAAAAAAAAAAAAGGATTTTTATCAGAAGAGTAGATGTTAGGTATTCTTGCTCACTAGAAAAGGGTATTGTGTAAAATGAAAGATATGTTATATATACATATATACACATGTAAATATGACTATATTCACATTATACACTCTAAATATATATACATTTTGTTTTTTAAAAAGGGGGAAAAAGCAAGTACATCACTGGCAAACTTCAATGCCATTAAGAATTTAAAGTAAACACCAATTATGTTTTGGAACTCAACTATATTTATATTAAAAGTTATTTATAGCAGGCATGTAATAAACATTTAAAAATATTCTCATACCTCATACTTGATTAGGAAGTTATAAAGGGTCTCAATGTCTTGATAATTACTGTTAGGGGCCAAAATCCTAAAAAATAGAATAAAAAACAGGAAAAGAATGATTTACTAACAAAATAATACCTTGAACTTTCTCCCCAAAATACAGCTACACATTAGAGAAAACTTATTGTTTGGTAGTGTATTCGAAGACTAGTAATCCTTTCTGCTTTTTATCAATTAAATTTATTAAATCTTGAATTTAATTCAACAGGGATCAATTTGTAAAAATATTTTGGCTTATTTAAATTGATACATTAATTCTCAAAAACAGAAATATGAAGTACATTTACCCTCTGTACCCTTTAAGCTGCAAACAAGGCTTCACAACTTCCCACAGAAAGGTTCAATCAGTCCAAGCAGACAAATGAAGAAACACTACCAAACACATAAAACAAATCCTAAAAAAGAACATAACTAAATCAAAGTAACACGGTTTGAAATATCAACAATGAAAAATGACTAGCAGATTATGTGAACTAATACAAATAACAATGTTTAATAAAAACAACAAATAGTAGAGATAGGTCTGGTGGCATGGTACATGCCTGTAATCCCAGGGTTCTAGGAAACTAGAGGCAGAAAGATCACAACCTCAAGCCTGGACTTCACAAGACTCTGTGTCAAAAGAAAAAATACAAAAGAGATTAAGGTACCCTAGTTTCAATCCCCAGAACTAAAGGGTGGGGGACAGGAAGGGAGGGAGGAAGAGAGAAAAAATAAAAATAAAGAAGACATTTTTTCTGGAGTACTACTCAGCTATAAAAAATAAACTTGAAGCCTTCATATTTCAATGGATGCCACTTGAAAATATAAGCAAAATAAACCAGACCCACATGTGCAAATTCATATAGTCTCCTCAGTATAAGTACTCAAAATAAAAATTACAAATAGTAAAGTATAACACAATTAAAAGGAAAGCGAGAACTTGAGTACTAGACAATGAGGAAAGGGCAAGGAGAAAAGCTGAGAAACATGACAGGGGCAAAACCATCCATTTACTCATGCTAGATGGGTAAGGCAATGATCCTAAGAAACATCAGCTCATTTTTGAAACTAGCAGTTAATTGGCAGGATTCTCACCCTAACTATATATGCTGATACCTGTGAACCAAGCAACTACACTGAATTTAGCAATGTGTAATAGATGGGTCACACTTGGAATGCCTGTCATTCTGGTCTTCTAAATACATACTTCTTGTCATGACATACCAAGTATTACTATACTGTCTTTCAAATAAAAAGGGTAATAAATTAAAAATAAGACACACACACAAAAATGCCACAGGACAGTCCTGCTACAATGCTGTATATGGATAGATTTCTAAATTTCTATGAAAATATATGTAACTGTTCATTCCTATTTTTTAATTTTTTTCTTCATATTCTGTAAGGACTTAAGAGTTTAATATCTCAATACCTGATACAAAATACCTGTTCCATGTTATGCTTACGTAGTCTGATATTTAGAGAAATAGTGTGGGTAAACCGAACTGCATAGGTTGCAGGGTAATAATAAGCTTCTCTTCTGGATGGTTAACAACCTAAGCTTGCAGATCAAAAATTAGAGAAAAGGAAAGGCTCAAGGTCAGCCAAAATTTTGACCCTAGCCTTTTAAGATGAGTAAAGACTCAGGACATAGGAGAACCTGTACTATAACATCTTGTGACTCAGTTGTATCCCAAATTTCTGATCAAGGAGATTATTGGGCCACAGAGGAAAGTGATTGATGATCTTTAGTGTGCATAAGGAGAGTCACATGGAGAGAAAACATTCTCTCAGGCTTTCACAGAGAGCTAACTTGTCAAGCAATGGCTGTGACTCATCCACAAGGCTGACACTGGCAAGGGATCCACAAAGTGAGGTACAGGGTTTCAGGATAAATCCTGAGGGTACCTGACTGACCTTGTCAGATACAAAAGTTACATTTCTTGTTATATAGATTTCGCTTTATCTTGGTCTTAACCATCCAGCAGAAAAGTATAAAAAGGAGGTATAAAAAGTAAAGCCATATCAATATACTGAGCTGTGAATGGCTCAAGTCAACAACTTCTGTGGATAACCCACTACTATTGTGGACTACTGAACTGTGTTGGATTGTTTTGCTGAATTCATGCACCTATAATATTTAGATGCCAATAGAATACTCGTCTCTGACAAGACTAAACAAAAAAAGAGGCTACAAAGGAAGGACCATTTCATATTTGTATATACAGAATAGTTAGGATAGATGTACAGCTACTTTAGCTTAACTCAATGAGAAGATTTGTACTAACAGTATGTGGACAGGATATCCTGTCTGCTTCTTATATTATGGATAACCACTAAGAAGATAACAATATACAATTTATTAATTAAAATAAAAAAGAAGTTCCATGACAGCTCTGTGTAACACTAGCCCTTCATCAATTAGATTGATAAACTGTGCTATAAATTTCATATAATCAACTGACAATTTGAATAGTAAAGAATTGAATAACAACAACAAAAAAAAAACTATGGTGACTTTAAAGTTTTAAAAATTTTATTATATTAAAAGATATACTGCCTTAAAAAAAAAAAAAGACATTTTTCCTTTTTATCTTTTTTGTTACACTAAACACATTTTAATCCTTCCATCATGAAGAAATAAATGCTTTTGGAAGAAAAAGAAAATCCAATTCTAAGTACTATCCATCCCAATTTGACTATGTTATCTTCAATGTATGATTTAAATATATGTTACTTCTTTATCCATTAAATAAGGAAAATAACCCTATTCCACAGGGTAAGTGTGAGAATTAAATTAGTTTCTATAAAGAAAGCCTTAACAAGTGTCTAGCATTTAGCAAATGTAATATATTTTAAATGTAATAGTAACTAGTTCAGTATCATCATGTCCTTGCCAATGTTTAATATTGCCAGACCTTAGAGCTAACTGATTTCAATAATTTAAATTGTATCTGTGACTATTTACTTAAGGAAAACTTTTATAAATATTTTTTCAGGAAGAAATCAGATTTTTAAAGAGCTCTTTTCTTAAAGGAGCATGTATAAATATCTTTAAAAATATACAAATATATGAATGAGAATGTTTTTCTTCCAATAATTTTAAAATACAAATAATCTCTCCTACCCAAAAAAAGACCAAAGAAAATACACTGACAAGGCCCATAAATTTCATTTAAAAAATAAACAGTATATTATCACCATCTATAGAAACCCTACTGCACAACAGCACACCACAGCTAATTAATTCCTAGTTACAGCTGAGTGCTTGCTCATTAATTTTTTTCTATTCTACCTCCCCAGCTACTCTTGCCAGGCTGCTAACCACCACACTATTCTCAATTTCAGTGAGACTGATATATCAAAACACCGGGAGAAAGAATTTTTAATGTTTCCACCAAAAAGAAATATTGTTTGAGAAGACAATATATATTTAGCTTGATTTAAACATTACACAGGGTATACATGTATCAAAATATCACATTGCACCCCATAAATATGTACCATTTTAATGTCTGTATTTTAGTCAGTTAAAAATTTAAAATTAAAAAGCTATGTAGGTAAGTTAAACCAATCTTTCAGCTAGTATTCTTTAGCTGTGTAACTCAATGAAAACATACTATCAGCAATATCAAGTACATTATACTTATCCTTTACAGCTTTAGAAAATAACTAAATTGTCCTTAAGAAAATTTGATGAGCACTAATGGTGGTTGGACAGGATATTATGTTGGCTTCTAGTACTATGGTCATCCACTAGGAAAATAATTATTGAATTTTTGATATAATTCTGGTATAAAAAAATAAGTAAACAGCTACACTCTTAATTTACTGATAAGAGACATGTGCTATAATAATGTCTGTAAGTATAATATCATGTATGCACCTTGTACGATACCAAAACATTATGAAAATAGTTTGCAATGTATTAATTTATTGAATCTGTCTTGTTAAGGTGTCTTAAAACTGTCTCATTGATATTTGTACTTCAATAAAATAAAAAATAAATAAAAATAAATAAAATCATACAAAGCAAAACAAAAAAAAAGAAAATTTGATGAAACAAGATATATTAAAAGCCTTGTAAACGCCAAATCAGTATCACAAAGTACGTATTTTACTATAGAATAAAATAACATTGTTCTGAAATACTTCGTATAAAAAAAAAATGGTTCTAAGTAAATTAGTCCTTTGTCTACAGCAACAAGTAATATCCAAAGACAGAAAATAATTCATCATTCTGGTTTTCCACTAAGCAAAACTGAAATATTTTAACTTTTAACTTGGTTTTACCCAACATTTTACTAAGACATAATTTCTTTTTTTTTTTTTTTTTTTTTTTTTTTTTTTTTTTTTTTTTTTTTTTTTTTTTTTTTTTTTTTTTTTTTTTTTTTTGTCTTTTTTGAGACAGGGTCTCACTGTGCAGTTCAGGCTGGCCTTAAGCTCACTTTGTAGCTCAGGCTGGTCTCGAACTCACAACAATCCTCCTGCCTCAGCCACCCTAGTGCTGGGATTACAGGCATGCGCCACCACGCCCGGCTTAAGACATAATTTCTGTACCATAAAATGCAATCATTTTAAAAATTTAATGATTTTTAATAAATCTACAGATTTCTATAATGGGCTATCAGAATGTAATTTTAGAATATTTCTTTCACCCCAAAGAACCTTCTTGCCTATTTGCAGTCATTTTAATTTTAGAATATTTCTTTCACCCCAAAGAACCTTCTTGCCTATTTGCAGTCATTTTCTGATCTCACCTCCAAACCCAATTTGAAGCAACAACTAATTGTCACTACAGAATTGTCTTTTTAGGACTACACTGATTTATTCACTTGTAATTCACAAAAGCATGATTATAGCTGCAAATAATAGCATGCTATACTAAGAGTCCAGAAAGTCAAGCAAACTGTAGTAGATAATGCTTCACTTTAACAATGTATTTAATGATAAGTAAAATGGGAAATAATTACTAAAAATGTCCAGATCATAACAAGTGATTCTTTATTCTCTCAACAAATATTTTAGAGACTGGGCGTGGTGGCATGTGCCTGTAATCCCAGCATTTGGGAGGCTGTAAATAGGAGAATCACAAGTCTGATCTAATAGTGAGACCCTGAACACCTTGTAGATCCTTCCCTAAAATACAGAAAAAAAAGAGAAAAACAGTATTTTAAATCTACCATGAGCCATGTACTGTTCTAGGCCCTTGTGTACAAAAGTTAAAAACAGAGAATGATCCTGAGTAGACAGAACACAGTATTATTCTAAAGATAAAAAAAAAAAAAAACCAGTAAACAAACACAAAGAGATAATGAGAAAAAAAAAATCTCACTCTTATCCATAGGGCATTTTCTCACTTTTAATTAGAACTGGTAAACAAAATACAAAACAGAAACTTTAAGCATTAGTCATGTTTCAAATATAAATACTTGATTATTTAACGAAATATAAAACTAAATTGCAATACAAAAAGTTTTACTGGTATGTCACTATAATTCTTAGCTATATTACTTCTTTTATTCAAAAAAAGGTTTTTTTATTTTTTTGGCTTTGTTTTTTTTTTTGGTAGGGTTTCACTACGCAGCTCGGACTAGTAGTAATCCTCATGATTTCTGCCTCCCTAGTCCTCAGTGCACCTGGGAGCAGGGCTGGTGCAGCATGCAGTGCCAGGGATCAAACCCTGGCTCCTGCACTTATCTAAGCACTTAGTCCACTGAGCAATACCACCAGCTCTCTTATAGTACATTTAAAATCAGAATTAAACTATGTATGCTATTTTTAAAAATATACAAAAATGAATTTAAAATATCATTTTAAATCACTGGCATTCTAAGTCTAAAATGGACTACACAATTTTATTTATTTTTTTGGCAGAACCGGGGATTGAACTAAAGCCCTTATGCTTGCCAGACAAGGGCTTATTCTACTGAGCCATCTCCCCAGCCCAATAATTTTATTGAAATGTACTCAATTAGGGAGAGTAAATTTATACTTCATTATATATGATTAACTCTAGGTTTAATAGAATAGAATTTGTCCTGATACAAAATTGCAATTTTTAATTGCTAGAAAAAGTTTGTTAAGAATTCATAGAAAAATAATATGGAAAAAATTATGTTTTCTGAATTCAGTCTGAAATAAAACTGTAAGCTTTTACTAACTATGTACAGCTGATTAAAAATATACAAAACAATAAAAAAGGAGAAAAATAGTTTATGGGTTTTTGGGTCTCAGTAATATCCCACACAAAAATTCTTGAGAAGTCAGCCTTCTCTCAAATTTTCTCACTTTTCCCCTTCTGTGGGAAGACAAAGGACTCTTAGAATGCAAGCCCTAAAATTAGCCTTTAATGGCAAATTTTAAAATATTAAACAATTATCCCTTTGGAAGATGAAATACTTTTCAAAAAATGGCAATTTCTATTTATGAATATATCCACACTTGTCCTTTCAAGACAAATTCATAGTAAGTATATATTAAATTCATACTGTGCTCAAATGTATAATACAGTGAGAGCTACAGAGTATTAATGGAAAATTATAAACATAGTTCCCTATTTTTTTTCTTTTTTTATGTATCTGGTACAGGATCTGCAGAGTCTACAGGTCTCACTATACGGAAATTAAGACTCACAGTAATTCTGTTTTCAGTCTCCCAAGTGCTGCATTATAAGGCGCATGCCACCACGCCCAGTCTCAATTGTTTAATATTTTAAAATTTGCCATTAAAGGCTAATTTTAGGGCTTGCATTCTAAGAGTCCTTTGTCTTCCCACAGAAGGGGGAAAAAAAAAATGTGCTCTGCCTAAGCAGGTGCTTTAGTTCACTGAGCTATATGGCCCAGTTTCCTATCTTTAAGTTGTTTACAATCTTGAAATTTCACTTTAGAATGAGTTTGGAGGAAAAGCTGTCTGAGGCAGGGTTTAATGTGTGGCTCACAGATTATTACCAAGAATGAGGGGGCCTGCCAGTTAGCTCAGTTGCTTAAGTGCCTCCTTATGCAAATGCAGTGAGGTGCAGAATAACTGTGGTCCAATACCCAGATCTTCATGCCTTACCACACCTGCCCTTAAGGCATCCTCAGCCAGCCAGCCAAAAAAAAAACTAAGAATGACCTGGAAGCACTTTGCTTCCTTTTATAATAGCATCAGTAATAATACATGGGCTTATTGATTACTTATCCAAAATTGACCATGTGTTTTATATGAATCATCCTTGATCCTCTTCACATCCTGAATCTTTTTAATTTGACCTGGGTCAAATTACTCAATTTCCTCACTTTGGCTTCTCAAGTGGGTAATGGAGATAAAAGTAGTATTTGCTTCATAAGCAAATTATAAATTAAATAATGTATTAATTAAATAATGTATAAATTAAATAATGCATTAACGTGTTTAGCACAATGCCTGGAACACAACACACATTCAGTAAGTATAAGTTATTATGGTTAACTAGTTTTAGAGAGCCAACAAAATAGCTCAGCGGATTAAAGTACCTGCAAACAGGTGCAGGAGCTGGGGGTTCCATCCCCAGGCCTGCTGTACAGACCCCAGGGTGCACAGAAATGGCAATTGAGACTGGACATGGTGACACACACCTGTAATCTCAGCTCTTGGGAGGCTGTAAACAGGAGAATCTCTACGAGTCTGATCTAGTAGTGAGACCCTGAACACCCTGTAGACCCTTCCCTAAAAAACTAAAATGGATAATTATTCCATCTACTTGCCTTTTTTGTTTACCCCCAGTACTGGGAATCTAACTCAAGATCTTGTGCTTGGCAAGCAGGCACTTATGCCACTGAGCTATCTCCCCAGCCTTCATAGATTACTCTGCATTGTTTCTTTTTTATTGATACATTTCAGAT
Source organism: Ctenomys sociabilis (assembly GCA_004027165.1). NCBI lineage: Eukaryota > Metazoa > Chordata > Mammalia > Rodentia > Ctenomyidae > Ctenomys > Ctenomys sociabilis. The sequence goes on from PVKA01007355.1 coordinate 10,727, forward strand.
ATATTAATGGTAACACTCATCATAAGGAATTAATACATGTATATATCTCTTCTTCTTTTCCTCATTCCTCTCCCCTCCCTTCAATATGTCTTTCCATCTGTTTGCCTTTAAAAATGATTTTATAAAATTAAATGAACTGGGCCGGGAAGATGGCTCAGTAGAATAAGCACTTGCCTGGCAAATGCAAGGGCCTGAATTCAATTCCTGGTTCTGCCAAAAAAAATAAAATAAATATATAAAATTAAATGAACTAAAGTCCTTCAAGAATAATTAAAATATTTATTTTATATGTAAGCAAAAAAATAATAAACTTCTTTGTCAAATGCTTCTGGGAAATTATTTGATGTTCAAAACACTAAATTTTGTGTTAAAATATTAATTCTTCTCAAAGTCACAAGGCAAGTTGGTAATAACTCTCACTAGGAGTCCCATTAGATAGGCACTCTTAATTTTGTATTTATGAACATTAGCATCGAGTAAGCAATATACATAATAATCTAGATCTTTAAAATTTCATTTCCATATCACTTAATATTAGATAAATATCAATACACCTTTTTATTTTATTTTATTTTATTTTTTTGTCTTTTTGAGACAGGGTCTCACTATGCAGGTCAGGCTGGCCTTAAGCTCACTTTGTAGCTCAGGCTGGTCTTGAACTCACAACAATCCTCCTGCCTCAGCCTCCCAAGTGCTGGGATTACAGGCCTCCGCCACCACACCTGGCTTTTTTTTTTTTGAATACACCTTTTTTAAAAAGAGACAAAACCCTCAAGTTTTTAGAGGCAGGAGTGAAGAAAATGACTAAAATTTAACAAAAATTCATGAATTAATTAGGATATACATACTAAAACTGTATGAGGACTTTAGAAAAATTCAAATAAAACTTCTCTCCTACTTAGGAGAAAGTAGCAGCTGAGGAGCAAAAAAAGAAATCAAAATTAGACAAGTTTAATACTAGAAATTCAAAAACTGAGTCATAGTCTCTGTAACAATGAATGGAGGCAAAGTTTAAATACGGAAACCCATTACTGTATCATGCTTAAGCATAGTAATGTTGTTCATTAAGCATCTACTAAGTACCAATGACTAACAATTGCCATCTCTTTTAGTCTCTACTATATAATAAAATTAACTGTTATGAAGCCCTTGTTATCTATTAGGAAACAAACACAAAAAAAGGCTGATTAACCCTGTCTAGGAGATGTAGTTGGTAAACTGATAAAGGTAGGGCTCAGCTTCTGATCAGACTAATCCTCACAGCTCTGTTCTCATCTTAATCCAATGACACCTGACAATTACTACCAAACTGGATTTTGGTGATGGTCAATTTATATTGCACAGCATCACTGGAAACTGAAAATATATCAAATCAACAATTTTTAAAAAACAAAAAACACCTTTATCTTACAGCTTTTTAAAGTTATTACAAATAAAATTAAAATTACGTATTTTCTGTAACCAACTTGGTGATATCAGTTATGCAACTAGGAAAATTTCATCAGCCTCAGATTCTATAAAAATGCCATATAATTAAAGTGGTAAAAAGAAACAATTTAAATAAAAATCTTGCTAAATTCCTTGTTCGCTTGACAGAGATTTGAAGCTAACTATAGTAATTACATACTGATACTGAACACAGAAATTTTTGAATAATTTAGACAAAATTCATGACTAAAATTTTATCTCTTCAGAACACTGAATATCATTTTTAAAGTTGGCGCTGAAGGACCCAGGAGATTGCTCAGTGACGTGCACCTGCCTGGCAAGTGCAAGGTCCTAAGTTCAATCCCCAGTACAAACAACAACAAAAAAGTAAAATTGGCACTAAAAGTATAGAGTTTAACGGTAATTTTAATGACTGTATCTAAAACTTGATTATAAACAATTCTACAGAAGAAAAAAAAAGTACATAACACAGTATCTAATTCAACTATATTCTGCAAAGTCTGAGGTTGAGAAACTTCCTCAATCCCAGATTATTCCTTTCCCTCTCCCACTAGGAACCTCACAATGAGCTCTATTCCCCAGCCTTTATTTTGAGACAGGGTTCCTGTAAACTGCACAAGTAGGCTTCATTTTGAGACCCTACTTCCTTAGCATCCCATGGTGCTGAGATTACACATATGTGCCACCATGTCCACTCAGTTTACTTTGTCTCATGGAAAAAGTTCAGAGGCCAAATCCAAAGGTACTTCAAGGTACAGTCAAGAGCAACAGTGGAAGAGCTGGCAAGATGGCTCAGTGGACTAAGCACTTGTTTAGGTGAGCACAGAAACCAAGGTTTGATCCCTGGCACCACATATTGCACTGGCCCTACCCCCAGATACACTGTGGCAGCCACCAAGACCAGATGTGGTGGTGCACGCCTATAATCCCAATGCTGAGGAGCCTGAAAACAGGAGAATGGCTGAGTGCAAGCTGTACAGTGAAACACTGTACCAAATACACAAAAAATACGTTTTTTTAAAGGGCTAAAAAAAAATAGGCAGGGCAGTGTTGTATGCCTGTAATTGTAGCACTCAGGAGGCTGAGGCAAGAGGATGGCTATGAGTTCAACAGTCTGAGCTATAAGTGAGCTCAAGCCCAGCCTGTATTGTATAGTGAAACCCTGTCCCAAAGAGATAAATACAAAGTTCAAAAATTATAATTTTAGTATTTTGATTAATGAATGTTGGTGTGAGCAAATGTTATTGATAATCCCTCTACTGGTAAAAGAGGGAGAAACAGGTGATACTATAACACTCACTCCCCACCCTTGTACTTTAAATTCCATTGAGGCTGTCAGGTAAGGTGAGACAGGTGGTTTCACCTTCCATCACCACCTCCTTTTATTTTTTTAGTTAATTGGCATATTTTAGATATACATAATGCTAACATTCATCATATTTACACCTGACATGACATATCTTGATTTGCCCCTCCCTTCAACTCTTTTCCTCATTTATCAAGCTTTGTTTCCATTTTTCCTTCTATTCTCTATAATGTAACATTCAGATTCTCTATAACACTTTAGATAATTTGTTTCTGAAAACGTGATTTCTCACAGAAAACTTGTTCAAAATACAAACTCCCTGTTGTACAAAACACCTCTTTTTATTTCAATAAGACCTAGAATTTCCCATTTGTAACTAGTTCCCCTACAAAAAAAGCTAAAAATCACTTTTTTTTTTTTTTTTTTAGGGGAAACAGGTCTGTAGGCAGATGATAAATAAAATAAGCACTTATGAGTTTCCTAGCTAATTCTGGCCAGGTGAAGGTAAAACTCAACTAGAGTAATTCCCCTGGGAACAATTTCAAGGACTTGGTAAAGAAAGAGAAGTACTAAAAGACACCAAATGGCCTTGGGACTTAGACCAAAAGACCAGAGAAAAAGTTGACAGGTGAGCACAGAGAACCAAATGCACAAAGCCAAGATAAGCATTTCCATGTCCAATAAAATGCTGGAGAAACAGAGTGGGTGGATAACCCTGGAAAGGCTTTTAGTATATACTCGCTCTTACAGACTAACATACATTGCATACATACATTACTCTAAGCTAAGCATGAATAAGACACCCCCTTGCCACACAGCTGCCCACCCTGGAGATACATGCTTGTGAAGGACAAACAAGTAGAAAGAAGTGACACCAGTAGAACAAAATGGTGTCAGCAGGAATGCCCAGAAGCCCATCTAGTTATAGCAACTTCCATGTGGGAGAAGGGTCTCTGACCCCTGTAAGAGGTGCCAGGACCCACAAAACTTCCACCTTTCTGGAGTTACCCTACCCTGGTCCTTATCAGGGTAGCTATCTATCTTCCCCTTTCCTATAAAGAAATTAAGTTTCTAAACTTTTCTAGTACTGAGTTTACTATCTCAGTGAGCTGCTCACATATTAGAGTAGTAGTACTCATGCCCTGGATGTAAATTTGATTTAATACCAACACCTTATCAAAGCACTGCGTTACAGAAAGGTTACTACCATGCCTGTTTTATGGAGGAAAGTAGAGGCTCACAAAGCTTTAACAATTTATACCAAGTCATACACTAAAAAAGTAACAGTCACATTTTTTATTCCTGGAATTATGGATCCTCACAAAGAAATGATCACAAAATTTTATCAGCCTTAAAACTGATGCAATAATTTATTTCTAAATAGTTTATTTAAATATTTATTTATGCTGTTATCTTTTTTGATCCTAGCTCTACAATTACCACTTGGGGAGTTGGTAAAAATGCATATGCCCAAGTCTACCTTAGGTGACTATGTATCTGTGACCATGACTAAAAACACTTAGCCCAGTGGTGCTAAGTCTTTATTGTCTGCAAAATTATGTGGATGGCACATGGTGCTAGGCAACGTATAGTTTCTGGTTCAATATGTCTGGGAGCCGTAAGAATCTGTATGTTTAACATGTTCTAGGGATACTATACTTTGAGAAGCACTTGGTAAGTACAGTGAACAGTGGTTCTCAACCTTGCCAATGTTTCTGAAGAAATTTTTAAAATCTTGGGCCAGGCAAGGTAGCTCATACCTGTATTTCCAGCACTTGGGAGTCTGAGGCAGGAGAACTGCTATAAATCTAAGGCCAGCCTGGACCACACAGTGAGTTCCAGGCCAGTCTGAACTACATAGCAAAACCCTGTCTCAGAAAAATCTATCACTCACTCATTCAATCAATGTCTTGGTAGCCAAACAAGCCCCAAACCAATTTTATCAGACTCTCTGGCATCAATAGTTCTAAAGTTTTTAAAGGGTCAGGGACATAACTCAGTGTCACTGCCTGCCTGGCAAGCACAAGATCGTGAGTTCAATTCCCAGTACCAAAAATAAATAAATAAATAAAACTTTTTAAAATTAAAAAGGTCTTTCTACAATAAGTTTTTAATGCCATTAATGTATCCATATATTTTCCCCAAAGAAAGTAGCATAATATGTAATATTTCCAATGTTTTTGGACTAGAAAGAATTGTTATGACTCAATTTATAATACTACCTACAGAATAAGTGGAACTGCTTTGTACAGCCTATAAGAAATTCTCTTCCACTCTCTAACCCAGCCTTAATTGCTTGCCAAAACTCTCCCTTCCTCCCACTGCATATATCCACATTAAAATACTGACAACTATTGACTGCAATTACGGCAGTTGTCCTTATCTAGGGTTTCACTTTTCATTTAGTTATGCAGGATAATTATAGCCTGAAAGTACAGTCAACATAGTAAGATATTTTGAGACCATATTCACATAACTTTCCTAACAGTATATTGCTATCTTGTTAGCACTGTTAATCACTTACTGTGCCTAATGTACAAATTAAACTTTGTCGTAAGTGTGTGTATATATATATATAGAGAGAGAGAGAGAGAGGATAAAAGCACAGCATAGATAAGATTCAGTACTATCTCTGGTTTCAGGAATCCGTTGGGGATCTTAAAATATACACCTACCAGAGAAAAAAGGACTACTATATCCATTTTAATATAACTGTACATTTTATAAGCTGTTTGGAATCAAAGCTTGCATAGCTGACATTCTACAGATTCCACTTGTGGAACGATTAAAGACAAGTTTATGTCCTTTCTTTAGAAGAGCTACTGTCATGCATGACCTTTAATGCAACCTAAGTTGAGTAATGTTATTAACATGACCATATGTGAGGTTCTCTAATTTAATAGTACATTATAGTCAATATTAGTACTTATAGGTAAAACTTATGTTAGAATCTGCAATGTATGGGCTGGGGAGATAGTTCAATAGAATAAGTGCTTGCCTGGCAAGTGCAAGGACCTGATTCAATCCCGTGTTCTGCCATAAAAAAGAATCGGCAATGTTTCAGTCGATTAATAACTTAGATAATAAAAGATTTTAATTATTTTTCATTCTAAAAATCATTTAGGGCAAATGTGAGCCAAAGAAATAAAAATGTGTTTTATGTTAACAATAAGATGAAGCTTTAAAAACCACTGAAGAGAAAAGGAAAAGAGACTTACCGCCAGGAAATTCCAACTTTCTCAAACATGGACATTAACAGTCTAGTTTTATTTTTGTTTTATATTTTCAGTCTATGAAAAGCTACTTTTCTGTTAGCAAGTTGCACATCTAATTCAGATAAAGCAATTCTAGTACATACCAATACAGCTGCAAAGTTTGAAATTATCCTCTTTTAGAATTATGAAAGGAAGCATTTGCTTTAAGGCTATAAGGGTGTTATATAATCCATTCTATAGCTTCTTATAACTATATTTAAAATAAAGAAATACTTAAAGCACATGTAACTCTCAAAGCATAAGAGTATATTACTTTTCATAATAGACTTCAATCTGTAGTGCTGTGAAACTGTTATCACATAAACTCAATCATTTAAAAATATTACATGCTCGCTTTAAAAGGACAATGATATAAATACAATATGCAATATAACAACTGTTGTTCTTTGGATTTTGTAAGCTTTTATTTATTTGGTACAGGTCTCACTACACAGCTCAGACTCATAATGAACCTCCTATCTCAGCCTTTCCAGCACTGGGATTATAGGAGGGTATCACCATTCCTGGTTTCAGAGGCCAGCTCATGGCACCAGGGATTCCAGGGCCACACAGCTTGTACTGGGGATTGAACCCAGGTCCTTGCACTTTCCAGATGGGCACTTAGACCATCGAGCTATCTCCCCAACCCTAACAACCACTGTTGAATTCCTATCATTTTGTTTCTTGAAATTCATTTCAATTTTTTTAATTTGTACTATCTTTAAAATAAAGTGATGCAAATTTGTTGCATTGATACTAGTTTCTCTTCATTGGAAAAAAAAAGTATGCTGTTTCTTCTTAATAAATAGGATCTTTTTTGTCTTCTATTCTGAATGACTACTTTGAAATAATGATACACAGTATATTAACTACTGTCATTCTCTTATGAAATTGAGAATGAAACTTCAATTTTCTTTTAAAATTGTTTTTTACAGGGCTGGGGGATAGTTCAGTGGCATAAGCTCCTATCTGGCAAGTATAAGTCCTGAGTTCAATCCCCAGTACCTTAAAAAAAAAAATTACTTTTAAAAAATTATTTCAATTATTTAAAGAAAAAAAGATTATGATAATTATTTAACACATTTATGCTCCAGAAAGAAAAAAGTAAAAACATTCTCATGACCCATGCCAAATACAGAGGATAAAGATTTGTTGTAGGGGAAGAAGTTTATAAAACTTGCTGGAACATTGCTAGCAACTTGAAAAAAGTGGCTAAAGCCAGAAGAAAGGGAAAAAATAATACTGAAAACATGAAGCTTTGATATTTATATTTTACCTCTGAATTCCTTCAAGAATATCTTTCACAGCTGCCATTAACTTCTGAAGATACACAAATGCTTCTTCAAATGATGCTATTTTTGAAACAGTCAGAGACGAATTTGAGTTCAATCTTTGAAATACATCCATGCTAAAACAGAGGGGAAAAGAAGATACACATATACATGCCCATATAATAAAAATACAATTTTTCCATTGTACAAAATGAAATAATAAAATTATTTTTTCATCACTATGATCTATTTAAGTTAGACATAAAATGCTGATGTGAAAATTCCAGGTCAATATTGATACAAGGAATCTAGCTCTGGATTTACTCCAAATCTTCAGTGAAGTGTTACCATAAAAGCTGTGTGGGGCCAGTAAGATAGCTCAGTGGTCTAAAATACCTGCTTAGGCTAGCTTAGTCAAGCACAGGGACCCTGGTTCAATCCCTGGTACCACATGCCATGCCAGTCCTGCCCTGAGGGTAGGCTGAGCTGGCCACAAAAAAAAAAAAAAAAAAAGATCCAATTAGGGCCAACCATATGGCTGAGCAGACTAAAGCACCTGCTTAGGTAGAGCACAATGACCAGGGTTTGATGTCCAGCATGCCATACCGGACCCACCCCTGGATCACAATGACAGCGATTGAGACTGGGCATGGTGGCATGCACCTGTAATCTCAGCACTTAGGAAGCTGAAAACAGGAGAATCACTACAAGTCCCATCTACGTAGTGAGACTGTAGAACCTGTACCAAATACATTAAAAAAAAACAAAAACAAAAACCTGTGTATAGTGTTATTCTAAGAGATCATGAAAAATAGGAAGGCAGTAATATTATCAATCTATATCCAAGTCAGTTCCCAATAATATTGATGAAGAAAAAAAGATATGAGATTGTCAAGTAAAACTGGAAGCTTCCCCTAGTAATTCTACTTCTAGATTTCTATCATAAATTAATACCAACAGTCAGTGGTATTTCAAATATTCAGAACCATAAAAATGTTAAATAATCAGTGAATTAGCTACCTGGTAAAATATAAAACTATCAAAAATAACTCTTATGCCATGTAAAAAATAGGTAAACTTATTTTTGCCATAATATTAAAAACCAAACATGCCATTTAGCCAATGTTATCTTCCCAAAATTCATGTTCAATGAGAAATTTAAAATGTGACTATTTGAAATAGGGTCTTTAAAAATGTAATTAGTTCATTTAAAATGAAGGTCTGATTAGAGTGGTCCCTACAAATTTTAGACAGAGATTGGAGTGATACAAGCATTGCTGACAACCACTAGCAGAGAATTGATTCTTCTCCAGAATTTCCAGAGAAATAACCCTGAAGATACATGGATTCCCAATTTTTGCCCTCAGAGTTGTAAATAAATACATACATATTGTTTAAAATCATCCTAGGAAAGTAACACAAATGTCTAGAAACAAAGCTGGATATACATAGAATTAATATATAGAGCCCCAAAATGGACTTTTTCATTTCAGACTTACCGTTTTCATTTCAGATTTATTGTTTAGCTCTATTATTAGAGTTAAACAAAAATAAAACAAATTGACAGATATCATGAAAAATACTTTCCTCATCATCACCAAAATCCTCTAAAACTGCACTCTTAATATTACATGTTCATGTCCCTAACTTCTGCTGTGCTGATAGAGAATAAACTAGTTAAAGCCATCACAGGTATTAATACTGGGCTCTGAGTACAAAATAATATGGAGCAACAAACAAAGTATACCTCTACAAAAGGGAAACAGAAAATCTGTGTAGAAATAAATTGGTTAATAAATATGTTTTTACCTGACTAAAGGGAAACATGTCAGTGCATAAAATAGTATGGAGTAAATTAGAGAATATTAAAATATGTAGGATAAGTAAAATTTGTAACAAGTTTCTTTCTGAAAAAAGGATGTATGTCAGCTGGCATGGTGGCACATTCCAATAACCTCAGCATTCAGGAGGCTGAGGTAGCATTATAAATTTGCAAACAGAGGGCCGGGGAGATGGCTCAGTAGAATAAATGCTTCCCTAGCAAGCGCAAGGGCCTGAGTTCAATCCCCAGTTCTGCAAAAAGAAAGAAATTTGAAAACAGCCTGGGGGCTGGTGAGTAAGCTCAGCCCACTAAAGCGCCTGCTTAGGCAAGCTTAGACAAGCACAGAGAGCTGGTTCGACCTGGTTCAACCTCTGCACCACAGGCCTGCCGCTAGGGTTGGCTGAGCTGGCTAAAGTCTAGGCATGGTGGCACATGCCTGTAATCCCAGTGCTGGGGAGGCTAAAAGCAGAAGGATCACTATGAGTCTGAGCTGCATAGTAAGACTCTATAAGAGAACCAAATACATTTAAAAAGAAAAAGAAAAAACAGGGAAAAGCTACACAAATGCAAAACTTTTGTTGAAACAATTTTCACATATAAAAGAAAATGCAAAATACAGATTAAAACAGCATTAAAGATCTAATATATCACATTTATTATTGAGTCACTCAGAATAAGGTTTTGAAAATTAAGATTTCAAGTCAGTTACAGCTGCAATCTATTGTCAGATTTACTAAACTGCAGATTATATGAATTATTAAACTGGTTACTGAGTAGCCATTTTATAGAGAATTATTAGTCAATAAACTGTCAAAAACAATCTTCTGGGAGCCAAAGCTTCTAGTTTAGTAGTAGAGTCTGTACTTAGAAAGTGTAAGCCACTAGGTTCAATTCTCAGTATAAAAAAAGAAAAAGAAACCTCAAAAATTGCTTTAAGCCGGGTGTGGTGGCGCATGCCTGTAATCCCAGCACTAGGGAGGCTGAGGCAGGAGGATTGTTGTGAGTTCGAGACCAGCCTGAGCTACAAAGTGAGCTTAAGGCCAGCCTGAACTACACAGTGAGACCCTGTCTCAAAAAAGACAAAAAAAAAAAAAAAAAAAAAAAAAGCTTTAATTTCACAATATTTATAAAATTCTAAGTCACACATACACACAAAAAGTAATGGGGAAAAAGGTTTTAATTATAGCTCAAAGTGAAACTCAAAAATACATGTTTTTACAAAGCATCAGAAGCTTACATAAAAAACAGAGGGAAAGGGTTTTTTTTTTAACTTAAATCAATAATAGTACTTAGAGCTTATGAATTCCTTATAAATAGAAGACACAAAAAACCTGACCTGATGCACTGTAAGTTCACAAATGATTATTAAATCAGGGATAAGAAGATGGCAATTACAGTCATGAATAAGCACACTAATTTTATGACTAAGCATGCATAGACCCTTTGGTATCAACCAGGCTTGAGAAAATACTTGACTCTCAAATAAGTATGTATAATAAGGGTAATATAATCATTTTTCATTTCCTGAAATGTTATTATTATTTAGTCTATTAGCCAGAAACACAAAATTCTCTGATGTCCAATACAAATGGATGGACATTACATAAAATATTCAAATGCTTTATACATTAAAGAAAAATTTAAAAAATAAAGAGAAATCAAAGAGTCCTACATATAGTTTTAATGTATTTTATTCTGAAAGCACTATTCCGTGTCCAGTACATTTGGTAACTTTCAACTAGCTGGAATGGCCTTATTAGTTAAAACCTGAAAAAATATTAAAATTGGAAAAAAGCAAATGAAATAATTGCTTTGTACATAAGTACAATTTTTTTAATATTATCTTCCTTAGATGATTTGCCAGCTATAGTCCTTTCTTTATTATTTTTATTATTTTTTAATTTTTTTTTTTGTCTTTTTGAGACAAGGTCTCACTATGCAGTTCAGGCTGGCCTTAAGCTCACTTTGTAGCTCAGGCTGGTCTCGAACTCACAACAATTCTCCTGCCTCAGCCTCCTGAGTGCTGGGATTACAGGCATGCGCCACCACACCTGGCTCCTTTCTTTAATACGATAGGCTCTAAAGCTACCTGTTTGTTGAAAAAAAAAATTTAATCATAACCCAGGATTAAAATGAACCACAAATCTACAATGTTGTAATGGCCAATTGAAGAACAGGTATCTAAGCAGAGTGCTAATATTAGGCGTTTGATGCTTTTGTGAACATTTAGAACAGATTACCTGAATGCAAAACAATAGCTGCACTGGACTCGTGAAACAAAATCATACTATATGCTTCTGCCTTTGTAAATTAATGATATGTAAAGAAATTATGGGCTTCAGGGAAAGTAAAGGAGGGAGGTTTTAATCTACTTTAAATTCTGGGGTTCTAAATTACTTTTCTCAGCTAATCTATCAGCAGCCTGTTTAAAACAGGTACTCACAAGTACATTATTTGTGCTATCATTTTTCTATCAAGACCTTTGTATTTCATGTCTGTGTCACTAAAGTAACAGAAATAATTTTTTTTGAAACCAAAGTACTTATTTTTATTTAAAAATCTTACATGAACTTTTATTTTTAATTTTATCAAGGCCTTGTAAATTGTTTCATTAATCCAAGTGACTTTTCAGTGGTTTTGAGACATACATAAGTAATGCCTCTCAACAAGCTTTCACAATTGAATCAAAAACTTGGAGAGATTTTTGTTTGTTTAAATGCACTGTTCTCTTAACCTCATTCCTACTGAATTGGAATTTTTAATGACAGGGTTTATGCATACATTTTTTAAATTTTCCACGTAATTCTGATGTGTCCACCTATTTAAGCATTACTATTTCCAAAGTAGCAATCTAACAAAAGTCCCCTAAGACTGCACATTCAACTTAAAACTCAAACATTAATTGTTTAATGAATAACAATAGAAACTCTAAAGAAAGCAAGCTTCAGCTGGGGATTTTACTCAGTAGCACAATGTCTGCCTGGCAAGTGAGGTCCTGAGCTCGAGTTCTAGTACCCCAAAAGAAAAAGAAAGCAAGCTTATAACTCTAGATTTAAAGAGCAGTTGGAAATTTAGTACCTGTTCTGATATATTGTAACCCAAAGATTCTCTAGGACAGACCAGATTTCTTGATGCCTACTGGGCTGGGCAAGATGAAAACCGGAGGAAACGGTGATTTTTTGGTTATGAGGCTTCATCAAAGATTCGTCTTCCTGTGTTTTATTCACTGTGTTTTCCGATGCGTTTGGCTTAAGCTTTGTTTTTACCTGGGGAAATAAGAATCACAGAAAAATGCAGCTATTCTTTAACTGAATGCCAACTATGCATTAAAAATACGAATTTTCTAGGGTCAGCCAAATAGCTCAGCAGATTAAAGCGCCTGCGAACAGGAGCTGGGCCGGCCCCAAATTGAGACTGGACACGATGGCACATACCTGTAATCCCAAATTTTGGGAGGCTGTAAACAGGCAGATCACTATAAGTCCGATCTAATAGTGAGACCCTGCGCACCCTGTAGATCCTTCCCCCAAAATACAAAATAAATAAATAAAAATATGAACTTTCTGGAAAATACTAGCTATTCTTTTATTATGTACTGAATATTCCTAGAAAAACATAAAAGTATAGAAGATATTTTCTTTTCCCAAAAGAAAATTAACTTCCAATCTATTTATTGCAATGACTTTCTTAGCTAATATTATATGGTCTAGTTAAGAATACTATGTAAAAATTTATACACATATGGTATAAACTACAAAGTTAAAGAGGGTCATGCTCTAGGCACCTTAACTTCAAAAGAAGTGAAAAAGGCAAAAAAGGATGTAAAAATGATACAACCTAAACCTTATGAGCTGCAGTCAACCACCACTGAAGATTTTTAATTCAGGTAGTGATATACACCTCTGAATTATATAGTGAGGCATAGTGGAACTGAGAAGTGTAAAAAAAAAACTGGTTAGGAAAACACTAGATAATATAGGAAGAAAGCATTGCAAATTTGAATTATGCATCAAAAGAAAGCAGAATGGGGTACATACAGGAAATATTTAGCCAAAAATTATACATTCAGGGAATTAAGGAGATCCAAGGGTTTTTTATAACCTATATGCCAAGCATGGTGGTACATTCCTATAATCAAAACACTTAGGAGACTGAGGCAGGAAGAATGACCCAAATTCAAGGCCAGGCTGGGCTACATACATAGTGAGTTCAAGGCTACCCTGAACTACACAGTAAGACCTATCTCAAGAAAAGAAAAAAAAAAAAAAAAGTTATTTAAGTATAGACAGCTAGCATGGACTTGTACTTGCAAATCTAATACTTGAGACTTATTCTCACAAAAACAACTCTTAGTAGATTGGGTCATGAGGGAAGAATACAGCATAACAAAAGCAGAAGATAATAAATAGAAAACATGAACAGGAAAAAGTGAACTAAATAGGAGAAGAATAAAACAGGAAAGAATCAGAAGTGTGTAACAGTAACAAAGGCTCAGGAAAACAGGTTTGAGGAAATAAAACAGTACAGTAAAGGAGCATGGACCACAGAAAGTATTTTAAGGTAGACGAGGCCAGGTGTGGTGGTACATGACTACGATCCCAGCATTCAAATGTTTCTTTTTCTTTTTCTTTTATATTTTGTATATGGTCTCATTATGCAACTCAGACTCCAGTGATCCTCCTGTTTTCAGCCTCCTCAGCACTGAGATTACACATGTGTGCCACCACTTCCAGACTTAGTGACAGACTCAGCTCACCCTGGGGGCAGGACTAGGGTAGCATCTGATGCCAGGATCAAACCCCAGTCCCTGTGCTTGCCTAAGCAGGCACTTAGTCTGCTGAGCTCTCTCACTGGCCTTCCAGCACTCAGATCTCCAGAGACAAGATGATCATTCCAAATTCAAAGCCAGCCTGGGTTATATAGGAAGTTAAATGCCAGCCTGAAACATACAGCAAGACCCTGACTCAAAACAAAAACACATACACAAAAAATTAGAAGACATCTAAGCATATTTTATGGCAGAAAGAAAAAGATATATATTATTGACTTGAGGGATTACTTTTCAAAATATCACTCAGTAAAATATTAACAGGTGAAAAATCCTGTTAGAATGGAAAAATGAGATCAAAAATTTGGATTTGGTCTTGGCTCCACTGTTAACATACTTTATAAACTTTAGTAAAGTCACTCCATTTCACTAGGGTTAAATTTACATGCCGCAGGGCATGGTGGTGCATACCTGTAATACTAGCATTTGGGAGGCTGACCCTGTCTCAGAAAAATAATACACATGCTGATAAAAGGATAATTTTAAAGGTTTACTTCATAGCTTGGCTTTTTCATAAGTTAATTTTACATTTATTAGGTTTTTAAAAATAAGATTTCTAATGCTATCAGTAGTAAGAGTTAATGAGAATTTGTTCTATACAGGAGCTTTGTCAGGTATTTATTAGTTCGCATACTATTATTATCTGTATTTTATAATGGAGGAAACTGAAACATACAAATACTGAATAAATTATCCAGGGTCCCTTTAGAAGGCATTTGAACAGGATTTGATCCTTGGCAACCTATAAATAAGGTTATGAACTATCTCCAAATTAAAAGTAAGTATTACCCTTCTCTATTTTCTGGGGCAAAGGAGGGGGAGAATCCTTTCTATTTCTGCCTTTTTATATAAAATTACATAAAAATTCAAGCTGAGGCTGACAATGAAACAACACAAGATGTTCCAAGTAGTAACAAACACAAGTATCAAGTGTCAAGGGAAAAGAACTAATGAGGATGCTACATGATGTATCACCATTATCAATTTCTTGTTAATAGAGTAACTGAAAATTCAGAATCTAGAAAAAATAATTTATTAAACTATATATATATATATATGATAGGCAAGATATATTTGGCAGGCATGTAATGAGCAACAAAATTTTAATAATACATTTTCATGTTAGCTCTCATCTTTAGGTTTGCAACTAATGAAAAGAGCTTAAAATTTGAGAACTATTTTATCTCTATCCAGCCTAAATTTTATTTTATTCTCATTAATTTTCTTTTTTTAAATTTTTTAACAAATATGGAATATAGGGGCTGGGGATTTGGCTCAGTGGTAAAAAGCTGGCCTAGCAAGCTGGAAGCCCTGGGTTCAGCCCTCAGTACCCCCCAAAAAATAAAAAATAAAAATACGGAACATAAAAATACAGTGACATGAGACAGAAGCCTAATGTCCTAAGGGAGCAAAGAGCAATAAACAGAGCCTAAGGAGAACTGTTGTCTCTCTTGTAAATTCCAGAAAGCTGGGATACAAGGCTACAGATGACAGCTTTTCCTGCAAGTGCCCTGTCTGTTCTTTGATCCCTTGCTTAGGATGTTATCATCAGGTAGCATTGTGTAATCTTAAGAGTTAGGTAAATGCCAGAAGGCAGTCGAAAGAGTAGTTTGTGTTTACAACATTAGTTACGCACATTCTTTAGCCTGTTTTAGCCCTCAATAAATGTGAGAAGTTTTCTGTGCCTTGGACTCACTTATAGCAGGACTAAGCTGAGTGAGACCTCTGAGGCTATATTAATCCAGTCTGCCCATCATTTCTTTCGGCTCTGACTTATAACACACAACAACGGAATGCTTCATGAATTTGGGTGTCATCCTTGCACAGGGGCCATGCTAAGGTTCTCGTTCCAATTTTAGTATATGTGCTGCCAAAGCGAGCACTACTCTCAATAAATTTTAATACATACAAAGACAGGTAAGCTTGTATGTATCCTGCATTTTCTATCCTGTTCACTTTGATTCAATAAAGATGTAATTTAGGGGAAAAAAAGATATAATTTAGGACTCAATTGTGACAGGAAAGCATAAAGTGTCTATTCCAACAAACCCAGAAGTGATACCATATGTTCCCAGGTCCATTCTTCCCTACTAATACAGCAGTTCTAAAAGTTGCACTTTTCTTAAGAAAATCAAATTACCAATGTTTCTTTTATGAAAACCAAAAGATCAAGCCAGGAATGATGGCACACACACATACACACATGTAATCCCAGCACCCTGACAAACTGAGACAGGATTATAAATTTAAGCCGGTATGGGCAATTCAGCCAGGTAATGAGATCTGACACTGACTCCAATAGGAGACTGGGGGCTGGAGATGTAGCTGTGTGAAAGCCCTAGTTTAAAAGAAAAACAAAAACCGTTCCACATTTAAATCAATTATTTCCTCAAAAATAATCACTTTTTAGATACTCTCTTTACAAGAACCAGGTAATGAGATCTGACACTGACTCCAATAGGAGACTGGGGGCTGGAGATGTAGCTGTGTGAAAGCCCTAGTTTAAAAGAAAAACAAAAACCGTTCCACATTTAAATCAATTATTTCCTCAAAAATAATCACTTTTTAGATACTCTCTTTACAAGAAATTTTTTACTCAAGAACTATTACTAAAATTAGTATCAGCTAATGCTTTGACTACTTCATACTATAAGTAGTCAAAAATTCTAAGAAAAATCTGTCCACTTCACTTCCCCAAAGAAAATATGGTATTTATATTAGGTAAAAATTCCATTCCGCTTCCTCTGATAGTTATGATACTGAATTGTTTCTGGCGTATAAAACTCCTTGAATTTTCTAGATTTTTAAATTAGATTATAAAAATAGACCACAATATAACTAAAATCTATACATTAAGTTTTTTGTTTGTTTGTTTTGCGGAACCAGGGATTGAACTCAGGCCCTTGCACTTGCCAGGGAAGCACTTACTCACTGAGCCATCTCCCTGGCCCCCATACATTAAGTTTAAAAAGCATCATTATTAAGGTGATTGCATAGGAATCAGATACTTTCAAAAAATTCACAGATCAAATGGTGAAGTCTGAATAAGGCTTATCTAAAGATTACACATCTGTGTTAAATAAGGTATTCTTCCTTTTAAGAAAATACATGTGGAAATATTTATAGGTAACGAGCTATCATCACTGAAACATATTCTCAAAAAGCTCAGAAAAATATGAATAGATAAACACCCAGACAAGCGTGTAAACTGATAGGAAAAGCAACTGTGATAAAATGTTAACGTCTGGGGGAATCAAGGTAAAGGATATAATATACTGGACATGGGAATTCTTTGAACTACACTTACATACCTTTTCTTAATCTTCAAGTATTTTCAAAGACACAAACAACAAAAATCAAAGAACATGGTACCATTGCAAAAAAGTTGATTCAGTAAAGTTTGAGAGATTCTGAGTATCTGCATTTTCAAAGACATTTTCTATTTGATTTTGGTACATGTGAGATTGACTGGCATGTAACATTAGAGATGAATAACTGAACAGTAATATATAACTTTCTTCTACCCATAAATGAAGTAATATAAATTTCCAGTAACTCCTGTGACATTGCTTCCATAAGGAGTATTTCAAAACTCTTTTTATTAAGAGTCAAACTTCAATTAGCTGAATAATAATGCTTTCAGTATTTAGAAAAAAATTAAGATTTAAGTTATCCTTTATCTATCGTTGCTAAATGCATATTTAGAAAGTATATAATTAGCTGTTCTGCATGGCATTCCAAAGACACCTTACCTCTGCAAATGTCTGTAGCAGTCTGCTTACTTGACCAAAGGCCTGTGGAAGGACACCATCATAATTCGATCTTATACTGAAAGCATGCAACAAGCTTTTAGAATCTTGAAGCAAGAACTTCACAGTTGTAAAGTCTACTGCATTATTAGCTGGTAAGAAATAATTAAGAATGAAAAATATGTATGAATGAGTATAAAATATAAAAATGACACTGGAATTCTAATTTTTAAATTTAGGAAGAGTATATATTTACACTATATACCACTACTAATTCAGCTTTCTGGTATAAAAAGCAACAGACTTAGGAATAGACAAAATTCTCTGAGTATGACACAAGTATCTATTTTCAGGAGTTCCCTAAACACAGACAGCTCAAAGTAAAATGACAGAATTTCACACATTTAAGAAACAAGAAATAATCACAAGTAAAACCACAACTGAGCTTCTTTCCTTACTTCTGTTTTGTTTTTTTCAAAACAGAGTTTCACTGTGTAGTTTAGGCTGCCAGGCTAGATGGCCCTTAACTTACTCTGTAATCTAAGCTGTCATCAAACTCATGGCAATCTTCTTGCCTCAGACTCCTGGATCATAGGCATGTGCCACCACACCTGGCCTAAGGCAACTTCACACTCAGATTACTACAAAGGTATCAGAAGAGTCACATATTAATGGCAAGCATGCAAGATTCTGGACTGTTCTAATCAACTATGTTATCATGTAGTGATCTACTTTCAATTCTATTACATGAGATTTAATATATTTTTGAAATAATGTAAACTAAGAATATGGGAAGCACAGAGAAGCAAAAGAAGCTAGCAGAATAACAACTTTAAGAAGCTGAAAAACTGTCTGCATTAAATATTCAAATTAGCTAGGAGGGGCTGGCTCAGTAGAATAAGCACTTCTCTGACAAGCACAAGGGTCTGAAATCAATCCTCAATTCAGTGGGTGGGGGGGACTAGCTAGGAAAGGTGGCAATAGTTTCAAAGATTTAAAAAGTTAGGAACAAGGGCCAGCCTGTTAGCTCAGCAGACTAAAGTACCTGCTTAGGCAAGCACAGTGGCTGGGGTTGGATCCCCTGCGAGATGAATAATTGAACAGTAATATATAACTTTCTTTTACCCATAAATGAAGTAATATAAATTTCCAGTAACTCCTGTGACATTGCTTCCATAAAGGGGTGTTTCTGGACTGTCGTAATCAACTCAGGTACCATGTAGTGATCACTACATACTGCCCCCTTCCCTGGCGCATGCCTGTAATCCCAGCACTTGGGAGGCTGAAAACAGGGGATCACTAGGAGTCCCATTGAGAGTCCGGTCTATGATCTATGTAGTGAGGCCCTATAGACTCTGTATCCCCTGTACTAAAAGCACTTAAAAAAAAAAAGTAATGAACGGGGCCGGGGAGATGGCTCGGTGGAATAAGCACTTCCTTGGTAAGTGCAAGGGCCTGAGTTCAATCCCCGGTTCCAAAAAAAAAAAAAGGTAATGAACAATTTAACTAATTCTGATGCCACAAACCTCAGAATAAAATTTTCTATTTTAAGGGATACGGCTACATAATAGTTTACAAAGGCAACCTAACCACATTACAATGTGTCACTTTGTAGCTATCTTGATGTTCACAGTGTCAGAAGCAATCATATTCTTAAAGTTGTTTTTGTTTTTATTTTTATTTTGAGACAGGGTCTCACTACGCACTTAGGGCTGGCCTTGTGCTCACTTTTGTAGCCTCCAGGATGGTCTCAAACTTAACAGAGATCCTTCAGGCTGAAGAGTGCCTAGATTACAGGTATGTACCACTGCACCCACATTCAAGGCCAAGACTGTGCACCCAAAGATCCAGATCCAAGACTGCAAGGCATGTGGGGCCAGGGATCAAACTGAGGTCCTTGTGCCTGCCAGCTATGCCTCTGAGCTATCTCTCTAGTCCCCATATTCTTAGATATAAAAATGGCTTTTCATCAGCACTCTGAGTTAAAAAAAAAAAAAAATCCACATGTCACTTACTCAAGCAGAACTTGCCTGAGAAATTTTCAAAGTTTAAATGAAATTCTGAAATTACATTTCCACAAGTAATCCTCAATATTCAGAAACTGTCATGGGATGCTGTTTATAGCCAGGGCTTGGCAGGAAGGGGAGGGAAAAGGAGACAGAGAGACACACTAAAGCATTAGGTAAGCATTGAATAGAGCCAGGGAGATAACTCAGTGGCCTTAGCACCTATCTGGCAAGGGCAAGGTCCTGAGCTCAATCCCCAGTATGAAAACAAAAAAAAAAAAAGTTGTTTTTTTTTTAAAGTAAGCACCTGCCTGGCAAGGACAAGGTCCTGGTTTGTGCATGCTGCCATGGGTGCCATGCTGGCCCCACCCCTGGGGCATGCTCAGACAACACTTGAGATTGGTACTGACAAAAAAAATGAAAAATAAAAAGTGAACACTAAATAGAAATGTTCTCCAGAAGAGGATCATAAGTTAAAGCTTATCTGGGCAACTTAGTAAGACCCTGTGAATAAGGGGAAGGGGAGGTGAAGAGAGGGAGAACAGAGCAATTTATAAAACCAATGGTTATCCTAAAGTTAGTATGGATAACAAAGTCATAAAAGTTACGGGTTATTTTCCATATAATTTCTATGAACTGACTTGTGATTTATCTAATTTAAGTATATCTTAAACTGGGCACAGTTTCATATGTCAGTAAACCCAGAATTCAAGGAGGATGAGGCAGAAAGATCACAAGTTCAAGACCATCCTTAGCAATTTAGCAGGACCTTGTCTCAAACCATAAAAAGGGCTGAAAATATGGCTCAATGATGCAGCACTTGCCTAGTACACATATGGTCCTAAGTTTAATTCCCACTACTAAAGAAAGAAAAAAATAGGAGGTACTTTCATAATCCCTTTACATGTTCTTTACAAA
>PVKA01007355.1:31429-47060 GCA_004027165.1 Ctenomys sociabilis
TTTTTTTTTTTGGCAGAACCGGGGACTGAACTCAGGCCCTTGTGCTTGCCAGGGAAGTGCTTATTCCATTGAGCCATCTCCCCAGCCCTGGTTTCACTTTTTGAAGTAACTTTGTTCAAGATCTCACACAGTCTATAGACTTCTCATAAAGACTGAATTATGTCTCTAATAAAAATGTGAAAAATGATTCCACTTGTTTAATAAAAGCTCCATTAAAGATATGCTCAGGGCTGAGATAGTTGAGTGGCATGGGTGCTTGCCTGGCAAGTGCAAGGTCACATGTTTGATCCCTGGTACTGCATGCCATGCTGGCACCAGAAGCTGGCCCTGGAAGCCCAAAACCAGGCATGGTAGCACACACCTGTAATCCCAGCGCTGAGGAGGCTGAGATAGGAGGATCACTATGAGTCTGAACTGTGTAGCAAGATTCTGTATCAAAAAAAAAAAAATAGAAATAAAGATATGCCTAAACAGTTGTCCTGAATCTCTTAATATTAATACCCCGAAAACTTAACTTTTATTAAACAAAAATAACATAACTATGTCTTTCCTTTAAAAGTTGCTAAATTCAAAAACTAAATACCCAGCAACAACCAGAGATAAGACATTAAAACTATGCGCTTTAAATCTCATAGAGAAAAAGTTTAAAGCTATAAGATATTTTCAAAGCATTTACACTTTGGGGAAAGTAGAGAACAAGGCTTTTTTGTTTCCTATTGTGTATGTTTTTTCAGTAGATCTGGCAAATCTCTCTTAACCTTCATTACCTGGCTTTAAACATACTTCAATGGTCTTCTTATTTAAGCCACCAGCTATTTTTTAGAGATAGGTTAAATATGTTTAATATAAAAGAATACACAAAATAGATCACTTAATGTGAAGAATATGAAAAAAAAATCAATGAACCTTTATGACAGTCAGATTTTGTCTTGCAAAGTTACACAATACACATATAGTAAAGACATCAGACAGATGTATTACTCATCATCTCAAGGTTAATTTCTTTGATCAAAAAACATAAGCTTTAGAAACATTAAATTAGTGCTTTTTACTTTTTCTTTTTAGCAAAGAAATTTTTTCATCTTCTACATGAAGATGAAGAAGGGGAAAAAAACTGCTGCCCCAGCTAAGATAAGGGACAAGGCACCACCTACCAAGCTCACCTCACAAATCTCTACCTCATATGTGTAACAGCAGCTTTTAAAGAATCAAACATTCTAGGCAGTACAGTTTAAAATCCACCAACTCTGATACATGGCAGTCTCTTCCAGTTCTAAAATTTACTATGCACCAAAGCCATAGGTTTCCTACTCCTTATCCATAAACTTAGATAGAAAGCTTGATATACTTAGTACACAAAATGTACTTAAAAGTTTTTGTTAAGCACAGTGAGAAATTAAAAAAAAAAATTCTACTTACATACCTAAGTACATTGTGAAAAGTTTTATAAGTTTTCAAAATAAATACCATTAATTCTTTTTAATCTTTTATGTATTTGGTATAGGGTCTCACTGCACAATTCAGACTCATAGTGATCTTCCTGTTCTAGCCTACCCAGAGCTTGGATTACAAGTGTACGCCACCAGGCCATTTCAGTGGCCAGCATGGCGTGCCTAGGTTTCCAGGGCAGCACAGTATGTGGTAAAAGGGACCAAACTCAAGTCCTTGCACTGGCCAGACAGGCGCTTAGACCACCAAGCTATCTCCCCAGCCCCAAACATCACTAAAAATTACAAATTCACCTCACCTGTGCCCACAAGAGCCAACTGATCTCCATGCACCCAGACCCCAGTAAGCTATGCAGCACATGAAAGAATGGACACAAGCAGAGCAATGGTAGCCAGGCTGGGGCTGGGGCTGGGGCTGCTATTCCTGGCACTGCTCCTACCCACGCAGATTTACTCAAACCAAACTGCTGCCATGGCACCTTTAGGTAACACCTCCCAGAATACTTCTACTATCCCAAATACAACTAATGCCACCACCAAGGCAGGCAGCAGTGCCCTGCAGTCAACAGCCAGTCTCAGTCTCTCTTCTATATCTGTACTGTTAGAGACACTGTTCAAGAAATACTCTACTTTCCCATCTTGTAAAAATTACAAATTCACACTAAGAATATCAACAATAAAAGTGTAGTCATATCCTCTAAGAGGTATATCTATTTATCCAAATGCCACAAATGCCATTTAGAATTTAAGTATAAATCAGTAAGAACTAA
Organism: Ctenomys sociabilis; assembly: GCA_004027165.1. Taxonomy (NCBI): domain Eukaryota; kingdom Metazoa; phylum Chordata; class Mammalia; order Rodentia; family Ctenomyidae; genus Ctenomys; species Ctenomys sociabilis. The sequence continues at coordinate 33,648 of PVKA01007355.1, forward strand.
TTGACACATTTTTTCATTAATTCATCATCATATCCCATGGAATATAGCTGGTTCAATATCACACTGATAAAAATAAATAAATAAAAGATGCATACCTTTACAAAGATTTTCATATAGGCTCTCAACAGTTAAAAGTAAGTTCTTTTCCATAACTAATCCAAATACAGCCAACCAATGTTTTTTAAAGCATTGTAATAAATGTAGTAGAGTCCACGGCGGTTTCAAGTACAGCATCTAAAGAATATATTATAAACATCAGCCTCTTGGATTTATTATTTCTATTATTTAAACATACTTACTTTGAAACTTTTACACAAATTTCTGGATAAAATATACCATAGTTAGCTCAATTCATTTAAAGTAGAAGATGCTTTATTAAAAGCTAATCATGATAAAAAGAAAAAAAAGGGACCCTGTGCCAGGCCCATTTGCAGTCCAGGCTGTCCTCAATGGTAGCATGTGTTGGGTATATGATGTTCCTTTATGTTCTTTCCCATTTTACTCTGGCAGAGTTTGCTCTGCAAAGCCAGTTTCTCCCTCACGCTTTGCTTTTCCTTTTTTGAATAAATTTTATCACTGCTTAACAACAACCAAAAAAATACTAATCATAATCTTAACATACTAATCTCCTTACAAAATATTTTTGTAGAATTCATATTATTACTAATCTTTATAGTCACAAGCTATAAGTACAAAAAAAAAAGTTCTAATCAGAGAGAAAGTGGTTTTAACAAGCAAAAGCTACTTGATCTATTTTTCAACATAGACACTTCAATGAGGAAATCAAACTAATCATTTCATATACCTGTGAGGAAATTCTATTAACAGAAAAAAAGATGTCAAATGTAATTACCACATGCTAACATCTTTTTCTAAATTATTCGTATTTCTTTTTAAAACTTTTTAAATTATTTATTTATATTTGGTACAGGGTCTTACTACACAAACCGGACTTGTAGTGATACTCCTGTATCAGCCTCCCCAGCACTGGGCTTACAGGTGTATACCACCACACCCAGGTTCAGTGGCTGATAATAATAATGGAAAATGGTGTGGCTCCAGAGCCAGCACAGCATGCAGTATCAGGGATCAAACCTGAGTCCCTGCACTTGCCAGGCAGGCACTTAAGACCATCACACTACGTCCTCAGCCCTCATTCATATTTCTATCATAAAATATTCAATTTAAATCACTACTCCAGGGCCAGCCAAACAGCTCAGCAGATTAAAATGCCTGCTTAGGCAGACACAGGGGCCAGGAGTTTGATCTCCAGGCCTGCAGTGCTGGCTCCACACCCAGGGCACGCTGAGATGGCAACTGAGACTGGGCATGGTAGTGTATGCCTAGAATCCCAGGACTTGGGAGGCTGTAAATAAGAGGATCACTACGAGTCCAATCTACACAGTCAGAGCCTATACAGCCCTATACACCTTGTCCTAAATAAAAAATAAATCTATATTCCTAGAATCTTCAGATCAATCTTGTTTTGATTATATACATGATAATATAATTAAGTAAATGCATAATAATGGAAAATATTAAGAATCTCATTCAAAAGCTGTGATAGAGATATAAGCTACAACTGATGGGGTATAATGTTTCTCTTAGCTCTAAAAAACATCAAACATCTTTGATGTAATTCAGATATAAAAAATAAGATATGCAAAGAGCTACACTCTCTTTATTTACTGGTAAGAGACATATGGTATAATAATGTCTGTAAGTATAATATCATGTATGCACTTTCTATGATACCAAAACATTATGAAAACAGTTTGCAATGTATTAATTTATCAAATCCATCTTGTCAAGGTATCTTAAAACTGTCTCATTGATAATTGTACTTCAATAAAACAAAAATTTAAAAAAATTAAATTAAATTAAAAACATCAAACATTAAACTGAACTTTTAGCATCACTATTGCTAAATCTGGTGTTTTACTGAACTCTAGAAGATTACTTCAAATGATTACCTACTATTGCCACTATTTACTTAAAAAGCATGCGTTATAACGTACAAATTAGCATGCACACAATAATTATAAATACAGAAAACTGCATGAGCTTACATATAAGGAAATTCAAAATATATTGGCAATATAATATATACTCTGATTCTCAGATTTGTATCACATAAGACAAAATATGCACTTCTTTTTCTGAATACATATTGTTTAGGTTAATTCTTTACATCAGCTATTTTATCACACTAAACAAGCAAAACTCTTCTGGATTCAATTTGTGTTCATGGGACTAAGATGTTTGACATACATGAGATGCATTGTAAATAACTATTGATCAAAAAAATCAACAGTAATGTACACATGTAATGTGTATACAGTAATGTATACAATGACACTATACTTTAAGAAATATGTATCACCTAATTTTGAGTTATTTTAAGACTGGGAGATAAAATTTAATGTCACGTACATTATTTATAATGCACCTTATTTGTTTTATATACAAATTTCATAAAATAAATAATCTTCAGTAACAAAAAAGAAAAGTTTCAATATAGCTAAACTAATCACCTCCATCCAAAGATTCCCAAAAGCAATTTTCATTTCTGTTTCTAATATTGAAGACAAAGCTGTTCCAAGAGATCTTTCAAGATCACATATAATGTGTTCAAGTACAATGGACAATCCAGAATGTGTAGATTTTTCCTCAGATGTCTCTTCAGGCTTTACTTCTTTAAAACAAAGAGTTACAAGTTTTATTTAGGACACTAGTAGTATTTCATATGTAATTAGTATTTAGCCATAAAACATATATCTAATATTTCAATTACCAAGAAAACAAAAAAAGTTTAACTTTAAAACAATATTGAGCCGGGCGTGGTGGCGCATGCCTGTAATCCCAGCACTAGGGAGGCTGAGGCAGGAGGATTGTTGTGAGTTTGAGACCAGCCTGAGCTACAAAGTGAGCTTAAGGCCAGCCTGAACTGCACAGTGAGACCCTGTCTCAAAAACGACAAAAAAAAAAAAAAAAAAAAACAGTATTGAGGGGCCCAGGGAGATGGCTCACTTATTCCAAAGTGCTTCCCTGTCAAGCACAAGGGTCTGAGTTCAATCTCTGGTTCTGCCAAATAATAAAATAAATAAATAAAAAGTATTAAAAAAAAAAGTATTGAGAAACACATACCTCTTAAAATGCCAACATAAATATATTACTTTCACCATGCTGTATCTATCTGCGAAAAAGGTAAAGCCATGCTTTACCTTCAATATTTACTAGCACTAAACATTTTTACTGAAATGAAAATGCAGAAACTGTATGTGATATTTTAACTACATTTATTATTTTCAAACTAAGAAGAACTGCCTAATTTAGTGATTTATAACAGGAAACCAGAAACCAATGCACCAAAACAGGTTTTCTTTCAGAATTAATACATATTTGTTAATTCAACCTTCATCAATAAACTTTTTTAAAAAAACAAATCTTATGGTTTAATCATATTCATGTCCTACCACTTAATACAGGTTTTTATTAACTGATCACCGTTTTTTTGTTTTTGAAAACAACTGTAAATTTCTTATGGCAAGATTTGTAATATCAAGTGGCCTATCTCTAAAATTATAAATTGAGAATTTTAAATGTAGTAATATGATTAGCAAACTAAAAACACACTACCTTGAAAAGGGATCAACCAGAATATTGTTACTCTTCCAATGTGCCAGTATTAATATTATTATAACAAAAAAGATGTGTTATTACCAAAAAAAGCAAATAAATAGATTATAACTGTATATATAAACATTTATAAAAATTATACATAAAAAGTATATCTTAGAGATATCAATAATTATTTTCCCTACCAATAAAAGGCGGGATGTATTTGTAGATGACAGCATTTATTTCAATATTCTATCATATATCAAGCTACAGAATATATTCTTTTCAAAAAGAGATATGACAACACTATTGGCTTTACCTTTCTTTTTTCTTTTTTTTTTTTCTGTCTTTTTGAGACTGGGTCTCACTATGCAGCTCAGGCTGGCCTTAAGCTCACTTTGTAGCTCAGGCTGGTCTCCAACTCACAACAATCCTCCTGCCTCAGCCTCCCGAGTGTTGGGATTACAGGCCTGTGCCACCATACCCGGCTACCTTTCTTAATAGTTTAAAATTTAGGTTAATTTTTATTGGAGTCCTCCATGTTTCTCAATTATTACTACATGAGTTTTTGCTATATAAATAGGCTATGAATTTAAAGGTATTATTCAAAAAACTGTAAAATTACTTCAAATGATTATCTACTATTGCCACTACTTACTTAAAAAGCATGCGTTACAAGCTACAAATTAGCATGCACACAATGATTATAAATACAGAAAACTGCATATAAGCTTACATATAAAAACTTAATTTGACCAGGGCCAGGGAGATGGCTCAGTGGAATAAGCGCTTCCCTGGCAAGTGCAAGGGCCTGAGTTCAATCCCCAGTTCCACCAAAAACCCTAATTTGTACAAATACATATAGAAGACAATGTTGATTTCCTTTACATTATCATTTTTATTTTCTTTCTTAATGCCAGTATTAATTACAAGTTATCAATGATCTTAGTGCCTAAAATAAAATATATTTCTAGTTATTCAAAGTAAAAGTACTACCTGCTTTCAACTGTTGCTTAGAAATACAAGGTTGATGACACACATCTGTATTCAGAGATAAGGTTAAAAACTCTGCACTCAATTCTTCTTTACTGAGTGATTTTACACCACTTACAAGGCCTTTGCTTCTTAAATTTCTATCATCCCTAAGTTGGGGTTAGAAGGAAAAAATATGTTTATAAGACAAGCTACATGGCAATTCAAAATACATGGGATCTAGTCAAAGGCTGGTGAGTCTCAGAATATATATTAACAAAATATGCTAACTTTTTAGAAATAGAGATGATAAATTGATTCACATACCATGAGCTTCCCAAATTTCTGAGGTAAAAGTGGTACTAATTTTAGTCCCACTTCACAGACTGTGCTGTAAAGAGACTAACTTGACAGTTATACCAAATAAGTAACATGAACTAGATTTGAACAGAAATTGATGATCAACTTGTGAGAAATAAATATATAAACAGCAATGGTGTAAAAGATCACCTACACAGGGCAGACAACTACAGATTTACCTAGAATAAGTGTAAGATAAATGGTGTGAAGTTACTGTCTGCTGAAAACAGTACTCTGTGAGAACATAGCATAGAAGATCAGTTTATGCTATTACACAGGACATTAATAAATGAAAAACCATTTAAACACTTCAAAGGGTGAGTGATATGATTATATTTGTATGTTTTGTTTTGTATGGCCATCTCAGCCCACCCTGGGTGGTACAAACTGTGATCCCTGCGCTTGCCTAAGCAGGCACTTTAGTCTGCTTACCTATCTCATGGGCCCTACATCTGTGTTTTTAAAACAACTCTGTTAATGAAAAAGTGGCTTGGTCAGACTCACTTTACCACAAATCAGAATTACAAAATTTAGACATTCACACAAACCATACAACCTCAAGGTACTAGAGAACACACAGGAAAACAGTCTAGAGTGGAGTGAACAGAAAGCACACTTGTGAGATACAAGTTTTTTTGTGTGTAAAGACAATTCTTAATTTTTAAATGGCATATGACAACAGAAGGCATAATTGACTTGAAATATCAAGAGAATCATTTATACTGTGGGCCAGAACAGCTGGAAAATTGAAGAAGAAACTAAAAGGAAGAATAAACCATACAACAAGAAATCACAAATATCTGAACTCTGAACATCCCATATCCTTCTCTAAAATACAAAAAAAAAAAAAAAAAAAAAAAAAAGAGGGGCCGGGGAGATGGCTCAGTGGAATAAGCGCTTCCCTGGCAAGCATAAGAGCCTGAGCTCAATTCCTGGTTCTGGAAAAAAAAAAAAATCAGTCACCTCTCTACATGCATGGGCTCTACATTTGCAGATTAGATTGAGGATCAAAAATAGTACAAAGAAATTTCACTGATACTGAAGACATACCAATTTTTATCATTATTCCCTAAACAATACTATTTATATAGCATTTGCTTTGTATTAGATATTATAAAAGAGATCACTTCAAATATACAGAAAGTTAAATACAGATTATGTGCAAATACAACATGTTATATAAAGGGCTTTTACTATCTGCAGGGGATTTTCCTATCCAAGTGGTCCTAAAACCAATGTCTCACAGATACCTATGGACAAGTGCATATGCTATCTATAAAAATTACTTTAAATATCAAGACATAGTTTAAAAGCAAAAGGATGAAAAAGGATATCCCATAAAACACTGACCAAAAGAAAGCTGAAAAAATCATATCGATACTAGACAAAAAACACTGTAAGACAAAAATATCACCAGCAACAAGATTATATAATGACAAAAAGGTTAGGTCTCTAAGAAGACAATCCTAAATGATCTAAACATGTATGCATTTTCCTAAAAAGGGGACCCAATCCATACCCCAAAGATCAATAATTCATAACAAAAACATCATAGCCTTAGTGGCTTTCAAATCAAACTAGAGGGAGAAACAGATGCACAAGTGAGAGTTGAAGATTGTTATACTTCTCTCTCAGAGACCTCAGAAGAAGAAAGGTAAATAGTAAGATTATAAAAGACCTAAAGAACACTTTAGCCAACTGGATGTAGTGAAATTTGTAGAACATCCACAAAAGTACAATACACATTCCGTTCAAGTACATAAAACCACTCATGAAGATAGACCAAAATCTTGGCTAAAAAACAAATTTATAAGAACAGAAATATAAATTATGTTCTTAAGTCATAAAGGAATTAAACTATAATTAAGGGTATCTAGAAATTTACAAATATTTGGACTTAAGTCACAACCAAATAACCTGAATGTCAAAGAGAAAGTTACAAGAAAAATTATAAGGCTGGACGTGGTGGCGCATACCTGTAACCCCAGCTCTGGGGAGGTTGAAAATAGGAGGATCCCTATGAGTCCAAGCTGTGCAGTGAAACCCTATACCAAATACATACATACATACATACATATATACATACATAATAGGTACTACAAAGCATACATGATTGTCACAATTTAAAGGAAAAACAGAAAAACAAATTAAAAAAAAAGAAAAAAGAAAATCTGGTATACCACCTGGAATATTACAACATCAGCATTAAAAGTAAAATTGGCAATACATTTTCATTTCACTACAAAAAAGGCCAAAAAAACAGAGACTTCATAATAATGGAGAATTCACTAGGCGTGATGGTACATGTCTAGAATCCCACCACTCAAGAGGCTAAATAAACCAAGAGAATTCACCATGAGTTCAAGGTTGGCCTAGACTACATAATGCGTGAAATACCTCAAAAAAAAGGGAGAAAAGAAAAAGACAGGATCATTGATAATGTCTTGCCAATTTAATACTCATTCTCAACTGAATTGAAAAAGTAATTACATAATTATTTTTTAAGTTTATGTCAAATTCAGATTGGTTTACTATTTTACTAGCTCTACTTCAGAGTTAAACATGAAGTCCTAGATCAGAATATAATTTAAAATATAGAAATGTATGTTCAATAGATATATATCTCCATTATTCACTTCAATAGCAAGAATTACTTCTATAAACACTTTATCCATACAAAAAATTTGAGTCTAATAAAAAATTCTGTTTTGTTTTTTTTTTTTGCAGAACCGGGGATTGAACTCAGACCCTTGGGCTTGCCAGGCAAGTGCTTATTCTACTGAGCCATGTCCCTGGCCCTACTGAGCCATGTCCCTGGCTCAAAATTCTCTTGTAGTTCTGAATAAAGTTAAAACTTAAACTATCAAGTAAAATTATTCTTTCCCTTCAGAGCCCTTTCTCCTACATGAAAAATATAATTTTGCTTAGCATTACATTTGTTTTATCTTAGAACTAAGTTATAAAAATGGGGCCGGGGAGATGGCTCAGTGGAATAAGTGCTTCCCTGTAAGAGCAAAGGCATTAGTTCAATCCCCAGTTCCACCAAAAAAAAACAAAAAAAAAAAATTTTTTTTTACTATGCACTAAGTCCTTCACAAATATTATTAAACTACACTGCCACTAGGTAGCATGTATTGTTCTGTTCATTAGACGTGAAGAAAAAATGCAATTTGTCCAAAGTCAACAAACCCAGAACTTCAAATCCAGGCAGTCTAACTCTATAAACTGCACCTAGAATTGTAACATACATCACACTCTCCCAGTATATAAATACAAAACCTTCTTGGTTCATGACTAAAAAATTCTATCAATATTTGATACTGAAGTTTCTTTTTTATTTTCAAACATTTTCTATGTTCAAATTAAACTGAAACGAAACTTCAGTTACTTAAGAACTCACTCATCTAGAATTCATGACACATAAAAATATCCGCCATACATAAATATGTTTAGTGTTAAATTTAGAAAATAACTTTTCAATCTTAGGTTTCATGAATATTACATGATTTTTAAAAATTATTTAACATACGATACTGCTTTTATACAAAGTAAAATTAATGTAAAACTCACGTGCACAGAACTACAAGAGAACTGGAAAATAATTCCTGGTACTGAAGACAGCATTTTAATACTCGATCATCATTGTTCTCATCACTCAATCCATCTGCAAATTGAGCAAAAGTAACTATCAACACACACACAAGAAATCTGAGCATCACATGAGTAATCTACTTTTTTAATGATATTTAGTACATGGTCTACAGGTCTCACTACACAGATCAGACTCAGAGTAGTCCTCCTGCTTTCAGCCTCCCAAGCACTGGGATTACAGGCCCACACAACCACACTCAGTCTCAACTGCCATCTCAGTGAGCCCTGGGGACAGAGCCAGGATGGCACACAAGGGATTGAACCCCAATACCTGTATCTGCCTAAGCAGGTGCTTTAATCCACTGAGCTATCTGTCTGGCCCTATTTTTGGTATTTGCAAACCAAAAATATAAAAGTTTCAAGACTTTGAAACCATTCTGTATGATACTGTAATGGCAAATATGTATTACACACTTCTCAATATCTATACAAAAGGAATCCTATTGTAAACAAAAATTCTGAGTGCTAATGATGGGTCAGTGTAAGTTCACTGATTATAATAAATGTACTATTCTGGTGGGGGAAGTTGATTATAAGGGAGACTATGCATATCTGGCAGTAGAAAGTATACAAGAATTATCTGTACTTTGTTTAATTTTGTTGTGAATTCAAAATTTCTCTAAAAATTAAAGTTTACTTAGAAAAATATATCTTCAGGGTCGGGGAGATGGCTCAGTGGAATAAGTGCTTCCCTGGCAAGCACAAGGGCCTGAGTTCAATCCCAGGTTCCGCCAAAAAAAAAAAGAAAAAATGTATATATTTAAAGACTTTTTAAATAGAAAATACAGCAAAATGATGTCTTAGCAATTAAAGATACAGAAGTCACTAGATCTAATTGTATATTTAAAAAGTGGTTATTGTACCACTAAAATAGGATAACACTATCTGCAATCTCAAAACAGAAAATGCAATCATTCAGGTAAATGTATCTATAATCAAAAAATTATAAATTCTAGTCTCCATTCAATCACTCAAAAGTTATAAGTAAATTATATAATTATATCATGTTTAGAATTATCTCAGTTTAAGAGGTCTGTAAGGGGCAACTGTTCTACTACCAATTTCTTATGGCTGGTTTTCCTTAACCACTGTAGCAATACATTTAGAGAGGTACAGGGAAGAAAAACACAGGCTCTACTAAGAGAACACAATGAGGAATTTCTAACAAATATTAATCAGCTCCTGACAACATATCCTCTGGCATTCTCCAAGTTTTAAAACATGTAATAAAAATTCACCTTTTCAATTTTTGTGCAAATAACACAATACGTAAAAAGTGGACCAAAGACAGTATTTCTCATGGATCTTTACATTCCTACCTAAGAACTCCTGAGGAAACTTGTTAATAATACAGATTACAAGATCATAACCCTGATCTATTTCTGGATAAAACTCTTTGGGAGCCTAGCCCTAGACTATTGGTGGTGAACACATATCGTGGCAGAGATGCAGACCCATTCTGTTAGCACACAAGCCAACTCAGCACAGCATCCAAGGATCAAATACATTTTTCTAAACTAAAACTTCAGTATTCGGGTTTAATTAACATGTTGGCATTTTGTGATAAATAAGTGGATTTGGGTTGCAGTTTGAGTTCTCAATCCCTAAAAGGTTTGCCATTACTTCCCCAGATCATAGTTCAAAGTCTTAAGTCTCTTGAACACCAAAATTCAAAACATATTAGCCAATAAGCCACAATCTAGTCCCAGCTTGTAACCTCTTTTCTCTCATATTTTGGCATATCTTATTTAATTCTATAATTATTCGAGTTAAAAAATTCATCTATTCTGCAACAGATATTCATACAGAGACAAATTTTGCAAGGTCCCTATGCTAAGCAGCTACATATAAAAAGGTAAATAAACTCTTTAGGAGTTCACAATGTAGTAATGAAATCCAGACAGAGCATAGCTATCACAGAGCATGAGCCTGAGGGAGTTGTGGTTCATAGTTCCTTAATCAGATGACCAGTGAGCCACACAGAAATATATCACAGCAACCAAATATCCTTCTTTTAGCTCCAAGAGCAAATTCCATGCAAAATGGGCAACTTTAAAACATTCATAAACTTTAAACAATTCAATTTAACAAATAAAAGGAGCTTTAAAGCTAATCATGCCCCCAACCCCAGGCCCCAAGTGTGTGGAAGAGTTTCTGCTCTCTCCTGCACCCGCTGGACCAAGAACTGGCCCGCTGCACAAGAGAAACTTTCCCTGTGTTCTGCAGATCACCCCGCCCCTCCAGAGCCAGCACAGCCCACCTTACGAGTGAGAACTTATGCCTCACCTTGGGACCGCTCCAGATCCGCTGAACCCCAGGCCCTGCTAGTGTGTGGGAGAGCATTTGCTCTCTCCTGTGCCTGCGAGACCAATAACAGGCCCACTGCGCAAAAGAGACCTTTCCCCGTGTTCTGGGGACCTCCTCCACCCCTCCTGAGCCAGCATGGTCCACCCTGCATGCCAAGTGAGTGAGACCCTCGGGACCACTCCACCCCTCTGGAGCCCCTGCCCCCAAGCCTGCCCAGTGAGTGAGAAATTCTACAACGCTCTTGGGACCCCCAGATCCAGCCCAAGCCCAGGCTAGTGTGGGGGACAGCTTCTGCACCCCCCTGTGCCACCTGGGCCAGGGGCACAACAGAGGGGCACAACAGGTTCATTTCCAAGGGCTTCAGCAGGAAGGAGCTGAACACAACAGCTAGATCTAAGCCAGGCATAACTGGATAAACTCAGGCATAACTGGATAAACTCAAATTTAACAGAGCTGCACCCAAATTTCAGTAGGTGTTAAGGTTATAACTGTACCAAAGCTCTACACCAAAGGTCAGAGGTCAGTGCTATATAAAATGATAAAGAAAAGGAGCAAAATGCAATCTCAGGCCTTGAGCCCACCCAGAACAAGTGCAGAGGACAGTAGCTCAGCAGAAATGTATGAATCAATAGCGTCAGAAGTAAAGAAACAACAGCAGAAAGGTACAGAGGAAATCAGAGCAGAATCAATTTCTCAAATAAAAAAAGAAATCTCTGAATTCATAGCATCTGAAGTAAAGAATCAAATACAGAAACATATGGAGGAAACCCAATCTGAAAAAACTCTGTAGAAGAATTAATAACTGCTTCTAAAGAAGACACTGATAAAAAAAAAAAAGTAGAGATAGAAAAATGATGGATTCCTTGAATGAGCAATATTGGAAGGAAAAAAAGGGGATACAAAGGAAAGACCATTTTCTATTTGTATATACAGAATAGTTAAGATAGATATACAGTTACTTTTGCTTAATTCAATGAGTAGAAAGATTTGTACTAATAGTGTTCGGACAGGATATCCTGTCTGCTTCTTGTCCTATGGATAACCACTAAGAAGACTAAAATATACAATGTATTAATTATTGAAACTATCCTATTAATCAGTTTTGATACAGTCTCACTGTTATTTGTTTCTCAATAAAATTTTAAAAAAGCTAATCATGCATAGCTCTAAAGTAATATCATTGAGATTATTTACATTATCACTTTTTCTAAGATATTCAGAGCTATACAATATACCTAAAGCTACATGAAACAGTCACTAAATAAATATTTGTAAGTATGTATTCAAGTACATTTCAAAAATGAATGAAAGTCTCCAGAAACAGACCAGACTGGTTTAAAAGTTCTGCTTTCTCACTTCCTAGATGTTTACCCTGGGGCAGAGTACTTAACCTGAATGATTAAAAGGAGTACTATGGCAATATAAGAGCTTGAAAACTATTACATAATTTATTGCTTAACCTTAAATGGCACTTCAAATACAATAACCTCTATTCATATATAATACAAAAATAAATTCTAGTTAATATTTTAATAATCTAATAGAAATTAACTTAGACTCAACATGTACTGTCTTAAACAAATATGCAACAAATAATTTTTAACCTATAATAAGGAATACAAAAATATGAAATTTATCTGACAGATATGATAGGTAACTTTTTTTGCCCTTATTTTTATCTTAATATAAAAAACAACTGCCAAGGAGATAGCTCAGTGGCATAAGAATCTGCCTGGCAAGGTTCCAAATTTGATATCTGGTACCAAAAATAAATAAATAATAAAAATCTGGGAAATTCAGAAATTTAAATAACTCATAATCCCATCAGCTAAACAACACCATTTACAGTTACATATGCATAATTAAACAAACCTGAGATCTTTTGTTTTCAGGTGCTTTTTTTTTCTCTGGCCATTACTGGGATTGAACCCAGGACAGTCCCACTGAGCTACATCCCCAGTGGCCCTTCCCTCTGTTTTGTGTATGTCTGTGGTACTGGGGACTGAAGAAGGCTATCTTACTGAGCCCGTATTTCTCTAGCCTTTTTTTTTTTGTTTTGATATAGGTTTTCACTAAATTGCTATACAGTCCACACTGGGCTAGAACTTGTAATTTTCTTGCCTCAGCCTCCTAGAGTGGTGGGGGATTACAAACATATGTCACTATAGCTGGCTAAATCCTTTTGCGCTATTTAAATCTACAAATCATTAATGTTTTTCAAAATACTATGTTGTCTCATATGATCACGGCAATGTATATAAGTTCTCCACTTCTTACTCAGGTTGTTTCTAAATTTTTGTTATATAAGTAATGCTATATGCAAGAGTTCCGGCCTTTTTCCCCCTGTGGAGCTGCTTGGCCTGCAGGTCTGTGTAGGGCCACTGACGCGGGTCTATATTACACAGGATGGGTTTTGTTAAGGTTGTCAAGAATAAGGCCTACTTTAAGAGGTACCAAGTGAAGTTTAGAAGACGACGAGAGGGCAAAACTGATTACTATGCA